>DWNJ01002705.1:0-10289 GCA_018250275.1 Udranomia eurus
ACGCCAAAATTTGTGATTTTCGTAACAAGTGGTGTTTGTTTACTAAATAAGACAACTCAAGAAAAATGGACTATACATATATTTGCCATGCGTTCCACTGTTTCATGATGATACAACAATTAGAGGTGCGTATAATTCAGATTTTTAGATTTTATTACATAGTTACAGGTCGACCTAATAAAAGCGTGTTAAAAGAACTATGAATTTTTGAAGACAATGAAGAGAACAATAAATGGCGTTTTTGTGGTCGTTTGAAAAAAAAAAATTTAATCGGAGCAGCATGTGAAGTATGCTAACTTTGAACCATTTATGTACATATGTACGAAAGTCCTAAAATTGTCATAGAAATTAATTATTTTCCAAAAAGAAGACAAAGACCTAGAAGGTACACTTCGCCAATTTTATTAACATACGCGCACATTTAGGAATGTGTTCAACGAAACAAAAACTGCAAATTTAAATTTGAATTTAAAATTACAATCAACGTACGCCAATGCCGATGCGCCCCTGAATACATCAGGCCTCGTTGACACACCGATAGACAGACAATATCTTTATTTAGATGCTATAGAGATGCAAACGACCGACAGGAGTAAACCTTCGACGTTCAAAACGACGATTGTTATTCAAATTGCATTGCTTACTGATATTAAACAAACAATGCCTTTGTTTTTTCACCGACTTCGAATTCTCTGGCCGGGTTTCGTTTGCACGGAGGTATGTACGAAGGTATCATCAGTGGCGGATTTACCAATACGCTAAGTAGGCTGCAGCCTAGGGTGGCAGATTTGGTATTTTTTACTCTCAATACTGATCAATCAGTTTTATTCCAAGTCGTTGACCAAGTTTGAACTCTGTAATTGGAATCCATTTTTTATCCTACTGGTGATGGTGTTACACAGTGGCAGATAATATCTGGCTATAGTATAGCATAGCTAAGACAGTGCCAAGAGCATTGAACGGTTCTCTAGTCAATATTGCCGTGAACTAACAAATTAGTTTACAGTCTTTCTGTAATGCCCTTTGGTATTTGATGGTAGTAGAACATTTCGTGGTTCGACTCCGGAGGCACCGCCACACTGCCTTATTTATATTATATTTCTGCCTTATAACAGCAGTGATGCTGTTGCTGTTCTGGTTTGAAGGGTGTGGCCAGGGAGACACGCTTAACCAAGCCGTTCCAACTTAGTCCTCCTCAGGGTAGCAACGCATTTGTCTTGAGTTGATTACAAGTGTCCATGGGCGGTAGCGACCACTTAACATTAGGTGGACTGCATGCTCGTTTTCTTACTTGAATGTTATAATATTATAATTTAATACAGAAATAATAATATAGAATTAGCGGCAATAGCTTAACGGGTAGTGTGTCTATCACCTACGATCGCGAGGGCGTGGGTTCGATTCGTACTCCCCCATTGCACTACTGACGTAAACCCACTCCTGACACAAGCCGCCGAGCTTAGCTAGTAGTTATTTTTAAGAAGAAAACTCCGTTTACAACAATGACTGCAGACCAATTCTGTATTTACAATCAACTCATGGAAATACTCGTATGTAAGCTGTCAACGGACAAAACCTTGTTTGTTATTCAAATTGCATTGCCTACTTAAATTAAGTAAACAATGCCTTTGTTTTTTTGCTTGTTCGCTCTCGGAGGGGACGTTGTTCAAGAGAATTAGAGCCCCTGCGTACTTGTGTTTCAACACCTCGATTGGTTTAAGACGCTTTTTAATTATTTTCATTTATGATTTTGATTTCTTGATTAATAGGATTAAAAGATCTTTTTTATGACTACGGTAGCAAACGAGCATGCAGTCCACCGAATGGTAAGTGGTCACTGCCGCCCATGGACATCTGTAATCAACCCAGGACAGGATCGAAGTTCCTTCGTAGGCCGATCACAAGTCGAACCGTAAAAGTTTCTACCACCTACAAAGTAGTTAAATTTTAGGTGTTATAAATCTATACATATAATAATTCTGTAAGTGATTGCTGTCTGTACATGAAAGATGTCTAGGAGAAAACCATTTTTAGGTGGTATTTTTAGGGACTAGAACCAAAAAAATTACTTTTAGAATTTTTGTCTGTTTGTCGGTTTGTCTGTTGTGCACGCCAATCTAAGAAACGGCTGATCCGATTTGAATACGGTTTTTTGATGTATTGGGGCAAGCTTCACTTAACATTTAGTGTTTGTTTAATTACAATCGATTCATAAATTAAAAAAAAGTTGTGGGATGGGGAAGCGGTACAGAGTTCGCCGGGCCAACTAGTTATGAAATAATTTTTACGAAGTTCTATGAAGTATTCATGTGAACGAGCCCTTATAGCAGCGTGTGAACGCAGGTTTTCTGAAAGACCCTTTGCCTCGCCTAAAATTCCCACGGCCTAATGCAAATGGGAATATGAACAATAGCTTGGCAGGTTGTGAAGAAGCATTCTTTCCACACGTCGGATTGTGTTTTGCGTTTTCAATTAAATGCTTTCAAAGGAAGGAGGTCCTTATGTAAAACTGGGATAGTCCAATGATTTTACGAATTGTCTTGATGGCAATTCTCCGGGAGACTCTTGCAAATGAACTTACAAATAAATAAATTTTGAAGTTTAAACTAATTTGAGAATATTGAAGAACTTTTTAGATTTTAATCCATTATTTTAATTATGTGAGTATTCGTTTTTACTAGTCCTATAGACTTAGCTTCTTACCTTTTGGTTGAAAGGAAAAGTTATGAAAGATGAAGTGGTTCAGTAAACGACAAATGGTTAAAGAATACCTATACTTACACAAAACTTAACAATAATAAAAGTGTAGCCAACGAATTTCGGGACATCTGATATTCGTTAATGGATATATTATGCACCTTATATTAAACAAAATTTGACTTTCAATCGAGATTAGAAGAAATGACGTCAGGTGACCTCGCCCGTTTCTAATTTTTTATAGACTGATGCATCTAACATTAACAAGAACTGAACGTCCAACTGAGATTAGAATTAGAGGGGTTACAATGACTTCAGGTGTGACGTCGGCTGACCTCGCCGTTTCTGACTTTTCTATTCACTAAAAAGAGTTAACAATTCGCTATTAAAAATGAAAGCCGGCAGAAAATATTGTAAATTTCGTCTGGCACAACGCCAGCCCCATCCGAAGGCGTTGTTTGAATAACGCCAGAATACAATACGCGGAAATTTAAGCGCGATATTCATCGTTTGTCTGGATATTATGTGCGACGTGAGAATTTTGAAGGTTTGGATTTGGACAGATGAAGAATATTTGGTAGCTAATTTTGCGCTGTTCATTTATATATTGAAGTTTAAGCGACAATAGCAAAATGGGTGGTGTGTCGGTCTTACGATCGAGAGGTGGTGGGTTCGATCCTCGCCCAATGCGCTATTGACGTAAACCCACTCCTAACACAAGCTTACGAGCTTCGCTGTACGGGTTAACAAAACTACTAGTATGTATATACATGTTAGCTTTTATAAATAAAAAATGGTCTGATGATGGTAAGTGGTCACTGCCGCCCATGGCCATCTGTAATCAACCCAAGACAGGATCGAAGTTCTTTCTTAGGTCGACTACAAAGGCGTTGCTACCCTAAGGACTAAGTTAGTAGGCCTCGCTTAACTCTCCTTTACCCCACCCTTCAAACCGGTTCAATGTGTGACGGTGGTGCCTCCGTAGTGTAACCAATAAATGTTCTTCCACCCTCAAGATGTTTTATTCTTACAAGGTTATCTAATATAATTAAGGTTAAGAGTCTATTTACTAAATAAAGAAAAATATGTCTATCACATATTATATTTTTTTTCCTTTTTTGGACTTGATTAAAAACAAATAAATAAATGATGCTGAGATCAATATGTGCCATCCATCACAAACAAACAAAAGAAATAACGATTTTCAGTTAAAATTAAGATTAAAAAGAAATAATTATATAATATTTTCCCCTTTCTGGAATCGGTTAGAAACAAAACAATAAACATATAAATACAATCACCAATAATAGGCCGTAGGTTTGATGGATGTGCGCCATCCGTCACATATAAACGTCAAATAATGATTTTCTGTTGGGATTAAGATTAAAAATATAATATTTTCCCTTTTTTGGACTTGGTTAAAAACAAAACAATAAATAAGTAAGTACAATCAGCAATAACAGCCAGTGGGTTTGATGGATGTGCGCCATCCGTCACATTTGGGGCCATTCGTCACAGTTGAACGGATATTCGCAATATTGCGAATAGTTGTACTCGTATGAAACGAAACGTCGTATTATTATGTATGTAGGTACAAATATATTTTATTGAATTGAAAAGGATTGAGGCCACATTTTTGTGCGACACGGCGTTTTACTACTGTTAAGTGTGTTACACAGAACTCACTTCGGTTGTCTTCAATGTTAAAAGGGAATTACAAGTGGTATACCTACATATTTCTGCCTCGTAACAGCAGTGTTCTTGGTGCTGATTTCTGGTTAAAACGGTGTGGTCAGGAAGACATTTAACCGAGGCGTTCCAACTTACTCCCCCGAGGTAGCAACGCATTTGTAGTGGTCCTAAGAAAGAAGTTCGATCCTATCTTGGATTGATTACAGATGCCCATGGGCGGCCTTTACTGCATGCTCGTTTGCTACATCATAGTTATAAAAAAACGAATACGCAAAAAGAAGAATTTATAATATAATTGAATTTTCGATAGGTTTTCAGGAGATTTTTGTGCTCAATTGCAATTCGAGTCGGGTTCGACTGTTGGTTTAGAAACGATTCTATTTCCGAATCAACACTTATTGTGTCGCTTGCAAACCGTCTCTAGTATTCCGATCGTCTGATGTCCGATTGTCCGATGTCCGATATCCGATTTTCCGATTGTTCGATGTCCGATGTCCGATTTAGATCGCGTCACACTTGTACGAGTATTGTTTTTTTTACGCTTATAGCATTGTGTGTGTTCCACAGTCGACAAGTCCTCAGCCTATCGCTATCGTCTGAGCGTTCATGGAAATGTTACCTCTAGGTAGTGGCAATTAGGCACTAAATAGCTCGATAGTGATACGTTAATAGCTACGAAGGTCTGGAATCGTGCCATCTTCCGGCCATTGTGTCCCGGCGGAATCGAACGCCTTGTACGGATCGGAGAAAACGCGTTATCGTGTAGGTTTCTCGTTAACCGCCATGTTTGATGAGGCTTTTTATGCGTTGAGTGTTTTGATATATTTTACACTAACTTATACTTATGGATTTGGAGACAAAAGTTACCCCTGTACTTGCAAGTAAACAAAAAGTACACGCTTTACCGCTTCCCTGACAATGTCTGTTCTAAATTTCAAGATGATCAGTTGAGTATTTTAAACGTGGAAACGTAATCCCACTCCAACCGAAATCCCACTCGCATTTATAACTGTACTAGCTGACCCGGCGCATTCGTATCGCCTCGAAATTTTCCTGTCCCCGTACCCGTCGGAGAACTAAGTTGGAACTCCTCGGTTAAGTGTGTCTTCCTTACCACACCCTTCAAACCAGAACACAGCAGCAAGAACACTGCTGTTATAAGGCATAAATAAGTGTAAAATTTACCAGATATACCAGGGTGCAGTGCAACCTTAAAATCCAGAATTTAGCAGTCCGAATATTACTAATAATGTAGAAATCGGTGTGGCGGTGGCAACTTAAATTTTCTACCACATTAAAACTTACCCTTATCTTAAGGCCATAAAAGTTGAAGTTAAAATAAGTAGACTGCATTCTATTACGCAGTCATTCTAAACGCAAAAATCATTGATTTCGTGTATTACATTTCGAAAACCGTGACTCGTGCAGGCGAGAACTCATCGATATCACGTCTACGCAAATACCTACTTCTTTGTTTCCTGTGATTCAGCCGGCCCACCAGAATTTGATGTCCTTTTCTGTTGCATATTTATCCGTTGATAACTGTGGCGTAGCTTCTATTTTAAGACGCCAATGCTTTGTAAAAATACCATTGGTAATTATCATACGACTCGCTTCTCGCTTTTTATGAGGACGTAACTCGAAAGTTATCCTCGTTTTATTTAATATTAACACATAATTCTTAGATGTCTCCAATTTTGCCTTATTACCTTATTGGAGAATAGTGTTTAGTTTAATGATACTATTCAATATCTCTTTTCTATACTTATAATCTCATACAAATCACTGCTTCGAAAATCGAACCCAGCATCCATAGGACAGGCGCGCGCGGTTTTTAGAAATTAATGCATATTATATTTTACTGCAAATTAAGAATTTTGAATCGACAACAGTAGATGATAGGTATACGATATCCCCCTTCGGTACGCCCATGGCAACACTCCATAACTTGTCTATGGTAACAAATACCTCCGGTTATAAATAATTTCGCTATTATAAAACCATTACATCACTGAGCGGATAGGCGTCCTGTCACAATGCCCGTTCGTTTCCTGTGACGCGTCTAGCATGCAATGGTGTGTATGCATCCTTAAATATGATATTCCGTATATCCGTTTTAGCGGGGCCCATCGTACATATAGGTATATTTTATATACTTTGTTTACTATACAAATACTGAGACGGTAAAATGTTTATAATGGGTACGATAAGTGAAATAACAATTATGTATTGATGTGGCTATTGACAATAATTGACTAATTGTTTATTTTAAGTACTACATTAAGAATAAGACTTAATAATAAGAATAAGTCCATTAATAAGCATTTGGTTGAAAAGTATTTTAATTGTTGACAAGTCCTGTTGAACGTATATTGATAATTTAAGTCCGTTATTCTTACGACTAATGTTCACAACATGATCATAACTCGTACTAGGATCATCAGGAAGAGCATGTTAAACGTACGAGTTTGTACAGTGAGTGTACTTCCACACAAAGTACCCTATACTTTATATATTATAATAATAATCCAATCTCCTTATTCTTACGACTGTAATTCACAATCTTGATCATAATTCGACATAAGATCAATATGTAAAGTGTAATTTCACGTAATCGTATTTCATATTAAAATTATATAAATCATTCAATTTCTTTATTCTTACGACTGTTCTTCAAAAACGACCACCTTTCACATAATCATTGATATTGATCATAATTCGTCATTAGATCAATAGAATAAATTATGTTACATTTGTACGTGTACTGTAGTGTATACTTCTCTCTCTTCAGTCGTTCACTCTTAGCGGAGTGGTCGTGATATCTTTATGATAATCTATGGTTCTATGATTTGATGTTGTTAGGCATTATTGCTCTAGCGTATACTTACTTTCACACATTCAACGTTCTCATGGTTAAACCGGTTCCAACCATGCCACCTTTGGTATAATTAAAGCAGCAGGTGACACTTTCGATGGAACAAGTGATATTGATCAGCCTCTGTACAACTGCCAATTAATGCACTTAGATGACATCACAAGAGCACGTTCAATTTAAAATACCAGTTACAACTTATTACACGGATAAGAGCGAGATAGAAAAGCCCGGCAACTGAATAACTGTAGTCGTACGCGTGAATGAAAGTACATTTGTCGTAATTTTTAATCGCTATCTATTTATTCGCGTAGGCCATTTTCCGTTTTTGAGACGTGCTTTGAAATTGTTATCGTTGTGCAACGAATTAACATAATAACGTTTATTTACAATATATCAGATACAAGTGCATTTATTGACGCTACTGTCTTGCTCGTCATTAGTCTACTAGGTATTGTATATTATCGTAACGATTAATTCCGCATCCTATTATTTATATTGACTGATAGCAGTATTGCCCTGATACGTAAACCGATCGTCAGTGTCTATTACGTAGTGTGCATTATCCTTTGATTCATGCTTATTATCATTCATTCTTTATCGAGAATTCGTAGTAGGTGTTACGCATGATTGATTACTCGGAGGGGATTTTGCTATGCATGTTTCGTTGCCTTGTACGTAGTGAATGAATAGCTTTCGGATGCTACGGACGTCGCGGCGATTATTTAAATAACTTGAGCGTTATATCAAGTGGGACGTCGACGGTCGCTCGTTACCAACTAAACGAGTTAGTCATTAGATTAGAGTGAGTTCTGAGTAGTTCTCGATCCGCCACTGGTAACTCTACATTCGAAGCTCTTAATTAGTGAGACATCGATAAAGTCGAAGTGCCAATTGAAAATTTAAATCGTGCCAATTTGAATGTCCATTGTAAAAGTGAAGTGCTCGACGAAAATGGTTATGGATTCGGCGCAGCAGAACGGGCGTTTTTGGCCCCTATCGCCGCGGTTGTGGCGCCGGAGCAACGAGTATTCTAAAGTCGTTTTCGAGCCGAGAAGACCCCCGACATCGCCTGTCGAGATACGGAAACACAGAATCGATCTCACGCCCGACTTGCTTCGATCTAGGAGCTTCATCCAAGACAGGTTGGAGCATTTGGATCTGGAGGAGGGGAAGGTTATCGAGGATTTTGACCATAAGTATAACGAGAAGAGCAGATGGAGCGTCGACTCGAAGAAGCCTCCGATCAGGGAGACGAGGAAACCCGAGGAGGTGGTTAAGCTCAGATCTAAAAAGCAGAGGCAACCGAGACCGAACAGCCTGCAGCTTCTTCTCTGTCCGTCAAACTCTGGACACTACAGCAGTAACACCTGGAGGTACACGAGAGTCAGGTCTAAGAGGTGAGCTTTTAACTCTGAATCTTATTCTTAACATTAATTTTACCTGATATAATTTAACTTCCAATGATATATATTTATTTATTTTAACTTTATCATACCAATGTTCATAAAGATTCAAAAGGCGAAATACATTACATACATTGACAGTATATACTAATAAAGTCGCGATCGTCATTTCCGGAAGCGGAAATCTATATTATGCACACGTTAGTTATTCATTGATCTTTAAAGTAGTTTAAGGTTAGCTTTTACGTTTTCTCTTCGACCGTACGTAAAAGTTCTTTCACAAGTTCACATTTGTATAATATAATTGTAATCAATTGTCATCCAAAGGATTATTTATTTAATTAATTATTTATGTACACTACAATTTTACAATTAAATAATATCACATATTTTAGTACAATTTTTTTTTTTTGGTTTTTTAATTATTATTTTTTTATTTGCGTATGTTATCTATAAATTACTCATTGCAAACCCTGTCGAGCTTATTAGAGAAATATTTATTTGTTTGTTAGTTCTTGTGTGTTTGTTTATTTTACTTTATTTGAACCATACAAATTGGTGCAATAACAAGAAGCGATCTTAATGCTTTTGCGATTTTATTAGCGAAATAAAATATCCTTTATGGGTGGTACGGTAACAAGCTACGATTGATGACAATTTCGCACAATATACCACGTCGCGTACGCACAATTTTGTCTCGCATTCATTTCGATGTCTCGTTACAATTAATTCTCACTTTCCCTTAAATGTTTCGCGTTGCACAACCGTTGCGAGTGGGCAACGCGTGGGCGTAATGATCTTGACAACACCCTGGCCTGTGCGTTGGTCCGTCGGGCCCAGTGTCGCAACACCTTGACACAGAACCAATGGGCCCGCTGCGAGATTAGCTGAGGATCGATCGAGTTTGGTCGTAACGGCTTCCGCACCTGCCATAAAGTCCGAATTGGGAGCGCCGTGCATGTCATAAACGGAATTTATGTCGTCGGCGTTGAATGAAAGCGTGTGTGTGTGTGTCCGCAGATGTTTTCGATTATGAGATAGTTTTGTCTTTTTTAACTTGAGAACTTCTATATATATATATGTTTGTGTTATAATATCCTGTTTTATGGTTGCCTTTTTTATTTGAAAGATCTCTTGTCCTCAAAGAAAATAATAAGCTCAGGAATCAAATATTTTTATTCAGTTTATGAGTTTATTGGGTTTGTAGGATTATCTAACATTATATAAATTTCATACTTCATCGAATAGAAAAAGGTAGGCGAAATTTAAACGAAATAGTTTATAATTAATAAAATTATATGCATTGTAAAATTATGCGCATTTTTTTTCTATTTTTGGGAAATTTTATCTAGTACTAAACGTAAAACTGTATGCAATTGTAAAGTTATACGATATAATAGACTGAGAGCAAAACGGAGGCGAAAATTATACTAAATAGTAAACGTAACATTATGTGGATTCTAAAATTATACCCACAATAGCACAATAATTACAGTGTGTCTACTCACAGTATGTTGTGTGCAATTTTGCTAATACCGTTTGAAGGTTAATAGGCCCGCATTTATTAATCCTGCCGAACGCATTCCATCTCGGTGCTCAAGGTGTTAGAGGAGACTTTGAGT
>DWNJ01002706.1:0-10289 GCA_018250275.1 Udranomia eurus
ATTTTTTTGCATTTTTATATCGGAGTTATATTCGTTCGTCGTTAGTTCATCGAATTACCATCTTGAGGGTTTAAGATTTTATTAAATGATCTCATAAAATACGTATTACAATATGCAGAGGTAATACAATGTACTAGGCAAGACTCATTTTAATGTATCACGCTAATGGTGCTTTAAAATTGAATAGTAATAGTATTAAATGTATGGCTGATATTTGTATAATATTAAAGTTTACTAATTTGTTAAGTAAGGTTATGTTAACAGTTAATACAGTCATTATAATTCTACGCATGCGCTAATAAGACGCACGCGGCAACATTCACGACTATCACGAGATTACGAATATTACGATACACAATTGATAATGACAACTGACAGTTCACTCCCCGCTTCTGAGAAGGGGACACGCTGCACACGCTCGATCTGTAGATCTATTCTGCAAAGCGTAGCTACATCGTAGTAGTGAAAGTGCATCGTATCCGCTGTGATGGGACGTCGTGCCTGGACACGGTGACACACATCGATCATGGCGCGCTTGTACCTAACAGCAGTTGCGGGTCGGACATTCGCGCAATCGGTACTCATCGCGAGCGCTCGTCCCGCCTACAACATACAAAGGTTATGTTTATCGCGCGCTCCCCACTCGCGCCGGCTAACATCCGACGGAAACTTTGACAAGAACCATCCGACATGCTGATGCAGCGACTTTATCGATACGCGCCCCTGTATCCAGTGCTGGGGCTCCTCGGCGCGTGTGCTCAGGCGTTGACAGTTGTTCCCGTTTGCAACTCATCTATCTACTGCCACAGTGAACTTCTGCACAAAGTTCAACTCGCTCGCATTTTTCCTGACTCCAAAACATTCGTGGACTTAAAATTAGTTCGTCCAGAAAATGAAACGCTGGAAGACTTTGAAAAGTTAATGCACGAAACGAATCGAAATCCCTCGCGAGAGGAACTTGTTCATTTTCTTGGTCAGCATTTCCTAGAAGGAGACGAACTTGAGGACTGGAATCCGCCCGACTTTTCTCCTGAGGCACCAATACTCAAAGAGATATCTGACCCAAAACTTAGAGAGTTCGGAAAAAGCGTTATTGAAATATGGGCTAAATTGGGACGCAAAGTTAATCCTGATGTAAATAAACATCCAGATTTATATAGCTTCCTATATGTTCCCAACGGATTTATTGTACCCGGAGGACGGTTTAAGGAATTATATTATTGGGATTCCTTCTGGATGATAAAAGGATTATTAATAAGTAACATGACGGAAACAGCTAAAGGTATGATAGAAAATCTTTTGTATCTTGTTGACAAAGAGGGATATATTCCAAACGGTAGTCGTATTTACTACCTGGGCCGGAGCCAACCACCCATGTTGGCTGCGATGGTTGCTAGTTATTTCGCGATTACAGGTGACCTTGCGTGGCTTGAACGTAATATTGGCATCGTGGAGAAGGAATTACAATATTGGCTCGAAAAGAAAATGGTAACAGTGAAAGTGAAAGGAAAGGATTATGTTTTGTTGCGATACATGGCCGATAAAACAGGAAAAGGTCCTCGACCAGAGTCTTATTATGAAGACTATACTAATGCCCGTATCTTACCAAATGAAGATATGCGCGAGGACTTTTATAGGGAGATAAAGAGCGCAGCGGAAAGTGGATGGGACTTCTCATCACGGTGGTTCGTGACGGCCGATAATGCAGTTGTGGGAAACTTAACCGACGTTCATGCAACACGGATTCTTCCAGTTGATCTTAACGCTATATTCGCTGGTGCTTTGGAACTTGTAGGTGACTTCCGTAATCGACTTAAAGATAGGCGCGAGGCTCAAAAGTGGTGGAGCTTAGCCAAGTATTGGCGAAAATCTATTGAAAATGTACTGTGGGATCCTGTTGATGGAGTATGGTATGACTATGATGCTCAGTCCGGTTTGCCTAGGCGGCACTTTTATCCCAGTTGTGTTAGCCCACTGTGGGCTGGTGCCGTTGAACCATACGATGCGCCCAAGTATGCCGCAAGGTTGGTCAGATACCTTCTCTCCTCGGGTGCATTGAATTATCCTGGCGGCGTGCCTGCGTCTGTGCTACATTCGGGTGAGCAATGGGACTATCCCAATGCGTGGCCACCTCTTCAAAGCATACTTATTGGTGGGCTAGAGATGAGCGGAAACGATGAGGCAAAGCGTTTGGCACGAGAGCAAGCAGCAGTGTGGATTCGGTCGAATTACATAGGTTTCAGTACGTGGAAGAAAATGTTTGAAAAATACAGTGCCGTGGAACCGGGTCATAATGGAAGCGGAGGAGAATACGAGGTCCAGGACGGTTTTGGTTGGACTAACGGAGTAGCGTTGGAACTCCTACAAATGTACGGCAAGGATTTAAAATTATACGATGAATCTCCGATCATAGAGCCCAGTGTACAACAAATATCTTAATTGTGTGGCATTATTGTTGTTTCCTATGCATTGTGCAGAATATATTTAACTTATATTTTAGATTATTTTGCTATCATAAATCTCTTTGAATAAATTTAGATATTTTTGAAATACATATTTTTGATAGATGTTTGACAGAATCGTTGATAGTCTATATTGTGATATTTGTTGTAATTATACCTACTAAGTTAAGATTAAAACTTGTGTATTATTAAAATTAGAAATATATTTATGAAGTATTATTTGTTTCCCTTTTAATTGTAAACTATTACAATAATCCTAAATTCTCGCTTGTTAGTTTACTCTAGAGACATGATTGGATTGATATTAGATAGAATTTATCGGTTAAATATAGATAATAATAGCGGGCATAAATAGGTACCTACATTAATCGATTACATGCTCGTAGATACCTATCTACTCATAGATGACTGCATACCATAAATACATACTATAGATATTACAAAAGGGTGGGCATACTAGTTCTTAATAACTGTTTCAATCAAAGATTTTAGATAGATATAAACAACGCTCAAACATTTAGTCATCGTGATAGCTGATAACATGGCAACATGTTTTACATAAATTATTATTGATCATTTCAATATAATTACATGTAATATTTTATCAAAGCAAAAATTAATGCGACCTTTACAGGAAGTTCGCAATTATTTTATCGTCTGCTATAAATAATACATGAGTATTTACCTATTTCTAAATAACCTAAAATAAAGGTTTATTCATTTGAAGTGATTGATGCATCTTTCGATTATTATTAAATAATTTGATTTAACACTTAATTGGAATACATAACGCATTAAAATGGATAGGTCATTGTCAAATATATGGTATACTGATAAATTCCAAATAAAAAAATATGAATTCGATCGATTCGGTTATATAGTCGATCTAGATCATAGAAAGTGTAGATTGATATTCCCAGATCTCTGCACATGGCATCAAAGAATGATGAAAAATGATATTACTCCCGAAACATAGAACAAAATAGTGAGCCACTTTAAATTCGCTTTCTCTTTAAGTTCGCTTTCAGATAATTGGAGATAAAAAATTAATCAATTCTCTTAGCTTGTCTATAGTCTTGTAAAAAATTCAGAAACGTTGAAATCTGTATAACCTTAACAACTGTCATGTTTTATTATGGTGTCTGTTCCTATAACCCAAATACTACTACCATACTTCATGCACACTGCATATGACTCCTACTAAATCGCGTGTTATCATTTCATATGACTATGAATTAAATACCCACATAACAATGTTATATGATCTGCATGTAACATTGTTATTTGTTAATATTCTAAGTAGTACATAGTTATAATATTATAGTAAAATAATACCTATACATTTTTTGAGTGTGCTTACGCACGCACTAAAGTGTTTAAATTGCTTGCTAATCTTATTTCTTACATCCATACTAATATTATATATTAAAGACAAAGAGTTGTCTTTATGTGTACATGTGTTCTAGCTATGCCATTTGAATTTGAATGAGGGATGAAATAAATATTTTTGCATTTGATATCCGAATTGTTGAGAATTCATCATCATGTTCTTATCTGTAGAAAGAATGCTAACCACAGATAATATATACAAATATAAAATGTATCTATCCATATTGATAATATAAATATGCGCATGTAACTCTGTCTGCCTGTTACCTTTTCACAGTTAAGTGGCTGAATCAATTTAAAAGAAATTTAGTATGGCGAAGATTTCGTTTATGGTTTTCGCTGGTGAAGACATAGGTATAGGATATGGAAGAGAGCTCAGCAAGAGTCTAAAAGGGTACATAATATAGCCCCAGGATGAAATGGAATAATGCCACTTGCATAAGTATGCAAGTGGTGCCTATGTAGTAGGTATGCATTATACGTTATATAACATAATTTTATATGGTAATTGGTCTGTCATAAAAAGTTTCGTGACGGACTAAGTTGAAACGTCGATTAAGTCTGTCTCCCTTGAAAAGGTATCAATTAATTTAAACTATTAAAATTTGTAAACGTTAACGCCACATGGACTATATAACTACACGTGTGCAACAATATGCAAGCAATTAATTGATGGGTAACATTATACCGTCGTAGATAGATGGGTTGCGAAAGTGAATTGCCTTCGTAAACAACTGATGCATTTATCTTGTATCGTTGTGAATCTACACAGAGTAGTTACCTACTTAGTAACTAGAGGTCGTACTTGGAGCGAGAAGTTAGGGGTCATCCATTAATTACGTCACACGTTACGGGGGGTTGACATTGTGTGACAAGGGGTTATCAGGAGTGCTATATATCGTGACGTCACATACCTAAATAAATTGTTAAGTACGTAAAAAATATATAAAACAAAAAGCTTTCGTAACAACAGTGCCTCTCTGCGCTACGACAGTTGATCCAGTCCTGACGCTGCACAGAAAAAATGCTTAATGGACTGGCCATGGTAGTGTACCTATCCCTTTTTTACGTTGTTACGCGGGAAAAACGTTACAAAAGTACCCGATTGGTATCGGGTAAGATGCCGGGTTATGTGGAATTTTCACCCACTAAAAACCCCTCGGTGGCCTTCCTGTGTTTTGTGGGGGTACCCAGGAACTCCGAAGAATTGTCCTTCTGAGTACCCGTCAACACGACGCCTCATCAGGCACATCTCTTTGAGTGATTGTACCTATACCTACCTAGGCCCTGTCATAATAAGCCGTTGGGACCGTTTAATAACTTTTGTTCCTGGATATGCATAGGACCTTAAAGTAGTTGATTTGGGATGAAATCTTGTTTATTTGTTATCTTTATATTGATACACAATCAAACAGTGGTTTATTTAGTAGTGTATTTAGTGGTACTGGTATATGCGGCCGCTGATGTGATGAACTGATTGGTCTATAAATGTTTATCAATAGGGTGCTGAAAGTTTTTAGCGGTGCACTTTTTCCCGTCCTCTCATGGATTGAGTGCACTGAAAGATAATGGATTTTGACAAGTTGGACAGAAAGTAGTTGACAAGATATATGACGTTTATTAAATGTATGTGAATACTTGATGAATTAAAACCTTTATTACTTAATCCTTCATTGTTTACTAAAAAGTCTGTAGAAAGCTAGTCTGTGCCGCGATCACATTTCAAAAATATTTTAATAACAAAGAACACATGGGTAAGCAACTGTGGTAAGCAATTATGCACATAACACAGGTATTTCTATCATAAAGCATAAATAGATATAATTAATTACGATACGGTTAAATAAAACTATGCCACTAATAAAATAAACTACTGGAGCAAAAATAACACTTTCTGTGTATCAAACTTGGACTATGAAGTTCTTTTGATTTTTGATTAAATTTAATGCAGCCCCATCTGACCGAAGTTGAAATAGAATCTATCTGAATTTGACTACACATGTTTCTCCTAAGAACTAAGCTGTATTACTAAAAGCCTCGAAAAAATGCAGCACCTTACCGTATTATAAGTGGTCTATACCACTACTGTACTTTTGATAAGTGTGTACCTATATGCATATATATGTAAGTAAAAATATAGAACCTCTATAAGTACATCTCTCTATACTTTACCTTTCTCACTATAAGCTTTACGAGGATTGGATAAATTACTAGGTAAAGTTGGCAATTTCTCAGTCTCATTTAAATCGGTTCAGCTGTTTGTAGTCTACCTAAGAAAGAACTTCGATTTTATCTTGTCGTAGGTAGGTTGATCAGGTGGATTGCTTGTTTGTTACCTCACAGTTATAAAAAACATAATAAGCAGTCCTGAGGACTGCCAACAGAAGTGAAAACTTAAAACTGTATTTTGAAATTTCAAACTGATTGTAATACAACTGATTGTGAAATAGAAGTACGTATGAGAAGGTAAATAATATATATCATTTTCTTAACAAATCACTTATTTAACTTAATATATTATCCGTATGTTTAGATGTTTAAAAAAAACTTATTTTAAAAAAGGAAGTCCTATTTAAATGTTGCTTGACGTGACGTGACCAGTCTGTAAGTTTTTCCAGTGCCAAACGTTTGCCAAAAGTTTTCACGTCAAAAATATTATAGGTATACTAGGCAATGTGGTCTAGCCCATCTTAGATAATGCTTCGTCATGGTGGTTCCAATCACAAGCTGTTACAGCTATTTGAGCTTTAATTTACATTGTTTCATTAACATGTAATGGACAAGCGATGCCTGGAATAATGCAGTGTTGTAACGCATGCCTTCATTAGCCTTCGCCTGTTAGATAATTGGCCACGAGAGAGGTTACGGTTATGCATTAATGGTGGAATGCGCGGGAAGTAACGTGACGTGCTGTGCTGCGATCAACACGTGTGTCCGCTTGTGTTTTAGGAGTACATTAAATGTAGTGTTCTCAGTTTTTCAGCAGAAAATTACAATATCACAAATAAAACAAAGGTCAGGCTCTGAGTTATATAAAAATGCAAAGAAAAAAAACAAAGTCTAGGTACTTGCAGGATCTTCTTAGTTTATGGGACACGTTCCGATCCAGTGTGGCTTATAATTTATATATAGTACAAGCGAAATACTTCTGAATTTGAATGTTTTAGTGTGGCTGAGTTTGGTCGTGTGCGCAGATCAATTACTATCGTAATTGGTTAACTAGACAACCCTGAAACACTGTAACCTATTTTAACAAGATAGCTAGGTACTGATAATAAATTGACATTCGGAAACGCTAACCAAACGATGATATTCGACAGCGTAACGGATTAACGACCGAAATTACAATGAGATGAATATTATCTAGAAATCGGTTGTCTAACCTAGATTTCGATGACTGCTTTACAAAAAAATTTCAAAGTATTCCGGCAATTGATTGATAATTATCAACTTGGTTATAACCAAGTTTATTAATTTTTATTTTTGTCTTATGTTGTTTTAATGCAATTTTCGCAATAGATTTCTACCGATATTAACTGTATAATATTAAATGTTAGTAACCAATTAGCCTTGTGATTTACTTCCATGATTGTATGTTAATCCTTTATTTACATAGCCACTGTTGCAACGTAAATATTATCTGTACAAAATGCGATCTACACAAACTTTAACACGTCAGGTTTAAGTTCATTTTAGCTTATTGCAAAGTTAATGTTGCCAAGTTCAAGTGATAATGCTAGAGGTCGACTAATTTCCTTAACAAATTCAGAGAAAGTTCACTTGTGGCTATGTGATCTTTCTACTGAGGGATGTTATGAACAACGGGCCAAATACACAAGTTTATTTTACCAGTTAAAAATACAAGTAAAATTGTTTAGTTTTCAAAACTTACGTAATACTTCAGTTATTTTTTTGGGAATCTTAAGTTAGTATCCTAGGTTAGTAAGTATATTAGGCAATTTTATTAAAACAAAGTCATTGTTTTCATATTTGTTTATGGACGTTATGTGATTTTTTAAAAGGTAATTAATATAATAAATTAATATTTACGTTTCTGTGAAATGTTTACTATTTAAAATAAAAGTACAAAAAAGTATTTGTTGCATTTATCTAAGGTTACTGTTAGGTACATCACTTGATTTTTAATTTCTTGCAGAAAACGTCATTAGTGCATTGAGCAGTGCAAGAATAAACATTGTTACAGGTGCAATTAATTTCTTTTTAATGGAAAATCCGGTTTAAAGATTAACGTAATTCTTATTTCTACTGACAAACATTGGGATATTTGGTATTTATCCGTTCCTTTTAGGATTCTTATTTTTAAATTACACAAAATTGTAATGAATAATAAATAATTCTAATGTTAAAACAACTTTCGACTAATTTTAACAGAATTGTATAAATACATTTTGTACATACATAATTAACTATTTTTTTTATTTTACTCTACTATTTGCATTAAATAGATCGCAATCGCTGAAGTAACGCACGGCAAGACTATCAAAATCTCGAACTCGAACCTTCAGATGTTGGATATATGGCAACCATATGTGGTGTTCAAACAACCCAGCTATATTAGCTCGTCGGGGCCATTCCTAAAACAGTGGTAAGAGTTTTAGTCGACTGTCGCGTGAATTGAAATTTGTGAAACACCTCAGTAAATGGAATGCGACTGTATTTATTTTACATGTTTTCGCCATCTAAATCGCAATCGTTCGGCGTGACGCACGGCATGTCCGTGGAATTCCCGAACTCTGCCTCCAGAAGCACTTGTTGGATCTTTAATCTGGCGACAGCGCTCTGTTTTGTGTTCAAGCGCTTCAAGATTGGTGCACAGCTCAGCAGAAACAGCTCGTCGGGATCATTTCTGACGCAGTGGCATTGGATTTCGTCGTCTGTCGAGTTCAGGCGGACCTGCTTCACTGGGATGGAGTCTTCTTCGTCGTAGTCATCGTCGTCGTACTGTTTCCGTTTTAAGGAAATGCGCTTTCTACTTTCGTCTGAGTCTGATTCGTCGTCTTCCTTTTTCCTTTAAAAACAAGATGGTATGGGTTGTTATTTGATTGTATTAGTAGAATTTAAGGGATACCTAGAGCGAATTAATTGAATTGCATTGAAGGATATTTCTTTATGCTCTTTGCGATCGACACTTATATTTTATCTTGAACATGCCCCCAAAAACAAGAACTAAAAAATATGCTACATTAGGTTTTTAATTTAATATAAAAATGTTTTCTATGTATTTAAGAAGGGTTGTGTTTTTCATTAGGTTACCGGCAAATACTTCGTTTGAATATTATTATTACTAGCACGTAGCCATGTCGTTGCAGCACACAGGCTGCTGTGTCTGCTGATCGGAGTTATATACCATTAAAAATGCATTTCTAAAAATGAGTGAGACAGTCACTAGAATTTGTCTACAATTTAAACAGATTCTCGTTTTGCAAGTCATTTCAAATGATTGAAAAGACTTTTTTAGTTGTAATGTTTTCGTTTTGTTGTCTTAGCTATACAATAGAACTAACGTGTATAAAATTATAAATGCTTTCAATAAATAAGTTTTAATATATATATATATTAAGAGATTTTTTCCCTGACGATCACTTTATAACTGTAAAGTTTCTAAAAATCTCTGCTCACATGAAGTCCTGCCGGTTTTCCAGATGCGGTACTAGGAACCGCATCGCGTGGTGGTACGGCCACCGCGTACGGCTCCCGTGGGTGCGCTGCAACTTGATGAACGAGTCTCGTAGGGATCGCCAGCGTTTCTTGCACTCCATCTCTGGAAACGGGATTTTTCGGAATTTTTCACATTGATTTACAACCCTTTGAGATTTTAATAAGTTCGAACGCTCTTCGCACTGACAAGCTTTCTTACTGAAAATAGGGTACCTGCGTATGCGAATTTGTTTGGTATTTTTTTCATCCGTTGGTTTCATATGGAAACCTAAAGTCTTAGAACATATTCTTTAGCCTGCGGAATAATGCAGCATTCTAATGGTAAAAGATTTTTTGAAATCGGTCCAGTAGTTTAGAGCCTATTCATTCATATCAAACAATCAAATCTTTCTTCTTTTTAACATTAGTATAGATAGTATAGATTTATGCAGGTAAAAATAAACCATCATAGCACAGGTAAAGGAAAATGCGCAAATCACGGAAATAAACTTTTTTAAATTGCACGCTTTTCAAGTTTGTTATAATTTAGTATGTAATTGTAGGTGTATATAGCATTACCATGCATACCATGCACTCGTATTTAGTCCTGTCTGATTTGTACAATATTAGTAATACCGTTTGTCTCTGCTGCCAAACTATGGACGTGAAAAATTTACGATATGAAAAACACTATTTCATAAATTACCATGCACTCGTATTTAGTCCTGTCTGATTTGTACAATATTAGTAATACCGTTTGTCTCTGCTGCCAAACTATGG
>DWNJ01002707.1:0-10287 GCA_018250275.1 Udranomia eurus
TATGTCTCCCTGACCACACCCTTCAAACCAGAACACAGCAGCAGGAATACTGCTGTTATAAGGCAGAAATAGGTGTTTTTTTAATTATAGTCTTTAGTTATATTTTTAATTATAGTCTAAATGTTTAAATAACACGTTTAGGCATCTCTAAACCTTAGTGAAGAAAGGCATAGGAATAATATATTTCGAACTACATCACAAACTTTACTTACACTTCCATTATTTTACAAAGTAAAATATCGCAACGTTTACCTTGCGCTATATTACTTGCGATATATTACGTGTGAAATTCTCTTCTAATTCCTGAATTTAAAAAATCTTATGACTTAAGGAGATTTTATTTTATAACATTTAGGTAGCAAACGACCATGCAGTTGCTATCATTTAATACTAAGTACCTCCTCTGTTAACTATATATCCCTTACCGCACCCTTCAAACCAGAACACACCTGCTTAACACTGCTGTTATAAATCAGAAATAGGTTCTACCACATTTTATGTCCATTATGATAGAATTTGTAGTAATATGGTCGTGTCGTAAGTAAATGTATATAAGGAATATACGAGTAAATAGATAACATGTACACTATCTCATTGTATACGTGACATTGTTTCCTTCATAACATTGACGGTACATAATCAGCACCTCGTCACCTGCGGATGCATCTTAATAACAGTATAACGTATATTATTATCCGCAGAGAGATTTACGAACCGCACGTGATGTGGTTTTATGTTCCCTGACGCTCGCGTTAATGTTTTACGAGATATGAACATCGAGAGTGATCTTTGCTAACTTAGGAACCAAGTGATAAACTTACATTTTTTGTTCACAGAAATATTATTTAGTACTACTATAATACAAACCTTACTACAATTTTAAGATTATATTATATCACACTATCACTATCAAAAACTGAAAACAGAAAAAATATCTCACTGGAAAAACTGTAAATTTTCAACTATCTATATTTTTTTTCAAAAACTCAACAAAATCTTATAAAAGCACATTTTTTTTTTAGTTTAACTTACTTTAACGATTAATTAATTAATGTTTTAAATGAATAAAATTTAAATTATTTGTTTCAAATGATTAAAATGTCTAATTGCCCTCAAGAGTCTGGATCTATGACTTAACGTCTATAAACTCACCCGAATTAAAACTTTGACGGGATATTATGTTCCGTGGTTAGATTTATGGCTTTAGCGTGCGTCGTTCAATGTTCCTTAACGCGCATATCATTTAAAATAGGACCTTGAAATACGGTTACGTCACTTCTATATTATTGGCGGATTTTCATATTATCCGTCTATCTACATATCCGTATATATCTCTATATCTCTATATTTACTATATCTATATTTACCCGCTTACTCATAGTTGAATATTATTCCTAATGTACACTTATTTATTCAATGGACCAAAAAATATAAAGAGGTTTTTATTATAAACAACGAATGGTACTGTGATTAAAACCAGTCTGCCTGAAGTTATTTTTTTAGCCGTAACTTTATTGGTGTATATGAATAAACAATTAATAAAACGTAAAATATTCCTTCCTCTTTATTACAGAAATTTATATACATATATAAAGTAATATTTTGTTCTTGTAGTGGGATGAAAATTTGTCAGTGTAACTGTCAGTTACTCAACGCGTGTAAACGCACCCAAATCGTAGTTTTGACGTGATATTATGTCCCGCGGTAAGATTTATGCGTTGCGCGTGACAACGCTCAGCATTTCCTGACGTGCGTTATTTTCATATAAACCTTAAGGTTCGTCAGTGTCACACCAAATAAGAAATTAACGTCGTATCGTTGGAACAGAGTAATGTTCGTATACGCATCTCACTTCTTCTAGAAAAATGGAACATTCACGGCCTCCGGTGCGCATTATTCTGCCACAATGTGCTTTAGAAGAGACACTAGCTAATTAGCGGGAAAACTCTATCTCGTTGCTTTTAAACCCAAAGAAGCACACTAGGCTAAACAGAATTTTTATTTAAAATGACATCCATTCAACCAACTTTAGGTTATAAACAGGGAGCTTTAACCGGAATAACCATAATCGTACGTCATACTGTCAAAGCAGTCCAATAGTTTCTGTATAACATCCATACAAACAATCACATTTACGTAAGTGATTAAGTCAAACTAATGTCAGTAACTAAACGCGTGTAAACGCACCCAAATCGCATTTTAAACGTGATATTACGTTCCGCGGTCGGATTTATGCGTCGCGCGTGACGTCGCTCAACGTTTTCCGACGCGTGCGTTAATAATGTATGAAGAAGAACCTTGAGGTTCGTCTGTGTTACTTCAGCTGAGAAATTGAGGACACGTCATATATTTTAGACGGGCGCATAGTTCGGAGCTTCATTGTTAAGCAACGTAGAGTGTGCTCTTTTGTTGAATCGTTGTAATTTCATGTGAAATTATTCAAATAGCACGCTAAGTCAGTGGTCTAGTTTATTCAATAACGATTTAGATTTATCATATTATTATAACTATAATCTACTATAATACGTACATCTGTCCGACTAAACTTAGTCGGACAGATGTACGTACGCGGTGCATTGGAGCAGTGGCGAATTATGCTTCAGGTTTCTATGCCTAGGTTGATTTTAAACGAAATTAGTGTCGAAAGTGAATATATAGCTTATTACCAATGAATTTAAAATAACTATAGCACGGTAATTTTGAACGAACAATAAGTTTTATAACATTAAAATGATAACTAGCACTAGCGCGTCTCTATTCAAAGCTTATTCAATTTTTGTCGTTCATATTAATTATAAAATCGAAACATCACAAACGAAACAGCTTCATTAACAGCGAAGTCATTTATTTTATAGGCACACAAACAATTTGTTTTCGCTCAAACAATTCATAATATTTCGTTATCCGCTTCGTTAGGCTTAACCCCTACGTTCTTTTGGTACATTAAATACAAAATTGGAATATATACAATTTAATAATTCCTCTATTTAATCATTTCATACGTAAATATTTACTGAATCAAATACCACAGTCTCAGCTTTAATATACTTTCAGTACTAACTAGATGTCGGTCACTTAGTCATAATAAAATTGTATTAAAAAATTCAAATTACAAGCTATTTTACGTGATATTAAGATATCAAACTTGCGTACAATTATGGTATTTATGGTGATAATTGCCGCCTATGGATTACCACCAATCAACACCAATTGACAACATCACATTAGGAAATCCACGAAGAACATGAACAAGAAAAACGGTCAAAATAAAATAATGTTAAACTTGTCATATCTACATCATAAAAGTATATTGGTATACCTGTGTCATTGTTTTTGAATAATAAACATCAAAACAGCAAATTAAAAAAAACATTAAATAAATTGGTTGTCTGTAAACTCGGTTTACGGACGATAATTTTACGTGGTAACGTCATTACGAAATATTGATGAAAAATTTTATACTTTTATGAATTGAATTGAATTCTTATGATCACTAAAATTTCACTATTTTGTATATAAGGAGATTTTCTATGAGAAAATTACAATTTTTCGATTAAAATTGAAAACACATTAACTTCTCACTTCACTTTATAAACAGTTGACTGATGCATCTGCCGATGGATTGGAAGAGAGATAGTTGCGTCATAAGCCGAACGCTTAGGCCGATCGTGCATCGTTGGCACACAGACCGTGACACTTTTTCGTGTGTCCAACCGGCGTTCATCGATTTATAATACGTTATCACGTCAAAAAGGATTTATTTAATATTTTTTATTTTATTGGTATCTTTGTTGATGGATTCTATTATATGACTATATTCTATTATATTATGAAATAAATAAATAAAAAATAAAAATTCTTAGTTGGAAAGAAAAACCGACTAAGTAGTGGTACAAATAAACCAGGGATGATGTCATTCAAAGACGCACAAATAGGTAGGTATGACGTTCATCCTTACACGGTTCGTTCGTTCATTCTTATATATCTTGCTCTCTAATTCTATCATACAAAACTGTACCGAAATTATTTTACAAGTACGCCATAAACACCGAGCTCCATCCCAAGTGCTCATTAACAAAAATGTCGGCCATAATATTAAATTGTATGGAGACATGGGTACATATGCAGAAGTGTAAAATGAATCCAGTTACGGTGATATCGCTTTAATGAGGTCTTCTGTTTCAAATGAATTAGGATATTATGACACGAATTAGGGTATTAACGAGTAGGGAGAAAGGCTTCACGTCTATTGCGACAATGTTTCATGTTTTAATGTCATTACTCGTTAATGTCAGTACCATATTACCTCCTACAGATTACGGATAACATGGTAATGACATTCGTAGCCATACTATCTGTTACAATAATTACCGTGATGTGATCGAAGGTAGATTATTACATGGTTCGTGTCCGAAGGTACCACAAACACTCTTACTACCACGCTGTATACCAACAGTGTTTTTTTGCTGATGTGTTATGGATGGATGGATGGTACGGAAGACAAATTTACCCCAAGCATTCCAAGTTAATTTTCAGAAGCAGAATTTGTAGTTGGAGTTATATCGGTTGGTGATTATCATATTTTTTCTAATGTCGAACGTATTACGAATAACGGACGTATCGTTACAACGGGTACAAAAATTACAAATTCACTTACATTTTAAACACAGGCAAATCAAATTCATTATTTGATTGCCCAAAAAATGAAAACCTCATTGGGCTTAAAACAAATACCATCCCAATTGTAAAAAAAGGTTGAAACGCTTTCCGAATATTAAATATCTGGGCTCTTTGTTTCGTGTGTAATTAAAAACGACGAAATACATTTTAATGGTAATATTATATTGGGGTTAAGTACGTTGGTTATTCATTAAGCACTCTCTGGAATATCAGTATTGTGATGACTTTCAAGCCAACTATTAAAGTTGTGTTCAAAACAACGGTATAATTGTATTGTAAATTTTGTAATTTTTTGTATTAAGCAAGTTACACGTTTTATGCGGGTAATGAAAGAAACTAGTTTTCAAGCCAAAACGTATGATTTTATTCCCTCGGCCTTCCTTCTTTCCGCAACCAACTAAAAGACAAGAACGTTGTTCTCTAGGATGAAGGTTGAAATTACAAAGACGACTGTTGTATATCCAGCGACAAACTATATAAGTTCTCCCTATCCATGGATTTTAGTTATACCATTACAAATGGGAAAGTTTGGAAAGTAGAAACATATAGTTAACTTTGACGTGTGAGGGTTCTTAAGGTGTACCTCTATCTATCTCTATATGTATAGGTGTAAATCTTTTATTTGGTTCAAATATAATTTGAATTGAACCGCAATGAAAGGTGACATTTAAAAATAGTATATATTGAATTTGAAAAAAAATTAATGTCGTCAATATCCTCAACAGGGCTGCAACAACATGAAACCCCCATTGCAATGATTATGGCATGTGGCGCCCTCTTACGGAAATGGCTGTTCACCGTTTTATTTCATAGTTTCTTCCTCTAATCGGTTGAAATTGCTGCCCTGAAAATAACAATGAGGTTATTAATTCACTCGTCTATATTCTACTGTTCTGCTCTGCTACAATATTGGTTAGAAATAAGCAGAATTATTAGTAATATCACAACGGTAATCCTTATTGTCCTCAATTGTTTATTATTGTTGTAATTGTTATTATGTTGTCTTTGACGTCTGCTCTACAATATTGTTTGGTAGACAATACGCGTCATTGTACTGTACATGCTATTCTTGTTTCAATGCCAACGAAAAACAATGCTTTACATTTTCATCAAATTATGGTAACTAAACAGTTTAACCTTTTTCCTTTCGGGCAAAAAACGGATACCGTATGAATTATTAGTAACGTTGGAATCTTTATAGCATGTTAAGCGTTAACGTATTTTTTTCTCATAATAAATTCATATTAACGAGCCGGCTATCCGGTTTACTTTCTCTTTAAAATTCACGGCTGGAATATAATGGACGACAAAATTAGAGTCCGACGTTGGATTCTTGTTTTTGTTTCGTGGCATTACGAAAACGATATTAATTCTTTTAGTGCCAAAATACGCAGAAGTGCGACTAGCTTTTATAAAAGAATTATAAGCAGATGAGCATGCAGTCTATCTGATGATAATCGACGCTAATCAGGATTAAAGTTGTTTGAAGTCGACATCCTAAATTAGAAAACCCCTTATTATTATCGCATTCAAATATATTCCTTTACCTTGAACACTGTCACTATAATGCAGAAATAGGTGTGACAATGGTTATTCAAAACCGTGAAAGATTCTATTATCTTCAAAACTTATTGCATAAAATGACTACCCATGTAATCAAAAAGTGAAATAATATACGAGAACGATAGTCTGGTTAGAATGAGACGCGAGCAGTCTGCGAGTTTGAAAATACGTGCTATAACATTCCAAGGATTCCGCCTAATATGCATGTACCTTAAACGAAATAACGAAGCAAGACTGTAGCAACGGATTTTAATAAAGGAATTGCAGTCTAATTTCCTCCACTAATTACTTTAAGCTTGTTCAGAATTCCAAATTTAGACTAGTATTTCACTGGCTTGGCAAACGTCTTCAAAGAAATTATAATTTAACAGTAAAATCTTCAAGTAAGTACTGCACGGAACTTTAATGTTAGAGCGGCGAGTGGTTGTAGTTTTATTAAAATTTATTTTCTCATTCTTCATTTAATCTCGACTCGATACTACTATGTTATGTGATCGTTATTAAATTCAACAATGTCGGATGCAGCTGCAGCATTTAAATAACGTTTATTGTTACAAAGGAATTTCTTGTAGACGAGCTATAGTCCTAGAACAATTATCTTAGTTGTGACAATACTCGAAAGAACCTGAGTCCATTTTTACACTGAGCGGATTTTTGAAATGTATTTATTTTGTTTCAGGTATGAAAACGAGAACCCTGTGACACACCTAATGGAACCAATACTTTAAATCATTCAACATGACGTAGTACTTATTACAATGAATTTTACAGATGATATATGTGTAGGTGAATAGGGAAATGGGTCTCCAAAGGTGATATATGCATAAAATGGCCACCGATAGACTGCCATTACACATTTGCAATTCAATAAAACAATACTGGTTGAAAACAGAGGAGATATTAATCAAATACCAATTGGCGAATAGGAAACCGAAATTAAAAGTACTGGAGAAAGTGAAATTAGTGGTGTTATTAGTTTTACTGTTGAGTGTAAATTCAAGTGGTAATAGTTATAGTGGCAGGAACTCCATGTTAAGAACTAGAGTGATTGGAACGAGATACGGGAAGCTACAAGGTGTGATAATGCCGATGGATCAACATAAGTACTTGAAGCCCGTTGAGGCGTACCTTGGCGTACCCTATGCTACACCACCAACTGGGTCTAATAGGTGAGTCAATATTAATTGTATATTAATCAAACTGATGTCTGGAAATTGAATAATAGATAAATCATTTAGAAATATGTGTAGAAAAAAATCTTCGGTAAAAAATTTAAAACGAGAAATGTATTATGCAATGTGAATTCTAATTTCTCTTAAATTCAAATATGTACACGATCGTTTGATATCCATTGATAAGATCGGTCAATAACGAAATAAGTTATTCGCCATATAAAAATGTCTGCATCTGGCAACGACCTTTCCAAGACCAATTCTGTTATTGGATCTAGAATATCTCCAATTTGGAAACTTTACTACCTAAAATCGAGACCGATATTCATAATTGAAATATACATTTCATTCCCGTCTGGACTATTTAGTTTAATAATATCAAATCGGTCGACCATTCCCTGGGATTTCAATTCTAAAACTCATGCGGAATAGATTGGAACTATGAAATTATATGACAAATCCACGGCTTGGGACGATCTATAAATTTCTAGAAACTATATTGAATATTTAAACTTGAGTTTCTTATGAATTAATAAATATTCATTCGTAATGTCTCTTTTAAGAGTTGAATACTTCAGTTTATGCTCATTTATATTTATGAATATAGTTTTTATTTATATTTTATTATTGATTTTAGTAAAAAAAATGGTTTACTATTTTATTTATCAAGCCCTTATATACCTACGATGATCAACTAATTCAAATTCGTAAGTAATTCATTTAAAATATCATATTTTTACCAAAAACAGTCAAAATCGCAAGTCAGAACCCACAATCCAATCATGCGCTCACTATCCTGTACTGCAGATTCGAAACTACATAGTTAGGAAAAAGGATGGAACACTACTATGAAGTAAAAACAAGATTGTCGTATAGTACAACTTAGCAGTAACCTAGAACTTTTCACAAACGATACTCTCATTGATAAAACGAGAGAGAAAAAAATGGAGGGTGGTAGGATCACTCAAGGTTCAACTCCAGAGAGACTACGGCCACAACTATTTCTGCCTTAACAGCAGTGTTCTTACTTGCTGCCGTATTTTGGTTTGAAGGGTGTGGTTAGGGAGACAAACTTAAATGGGGCGATCCAACTTAGTCCTTATGGGTAGCAAACGCATTTGTAGTCGACCTAAGAAGGTTAAAAGGCAAACATCAAGGACAAAATAAACAAGATCTTCCAATTTTTTTTATTAACATAAGAACCTAAGATATTTATATTTATTTTTTGGAAACGTTAAAGTTTTTTCGTGCTTGGAAGGTTTCGAGGTGTAAGCAAAAGGATTTTCTAGGAACATAGGAAAGAGAAAATATACTATTTTTTAATATAGTTTTTAACATAGCAATCAACAATAAATATTAATGGTATCTCTCCATCTCCATTTAATGATAAGTATTGTCCACGAGGATTATTAAGTTGTTGCTCATGATAATATAAAATAAAAACTAAATAAGACCAGAACCGTATTTGAAATGTGTTCAGGATATTTATTATGATCAGCATTTGAGCTATTATACTTTGTCCTTATTAGAAGTGGGATAGGTAGACCTACATTTTAGATAGACGAGGCTCGGTTATCGGAGATACAACGGATATTTAACAGTCTTGAAGTCGATGCAGCTTCAGATCCTTAGACGCAGTTAGACATTAACTTTTCCACAATACAGGTAGTCTGCATTCTCGTTAGGTACCTCCATGTTTTTTTTCTTTAATATTTTTTTCTACTTACACTTCGTAAGATTGCCTAACCTAATTTATTTCTTCCTAACTACATTTACTGCCTACTTATTTAATACTTTAATTTCCTGCTGTTAAAAAAAATGTTTTCTACAAAGGTTCGCGCCAACAAGAGCACCAGCTCCTTGGGACGACGTGAAGACGGTGGACACTATGGGCCCAGTCTGTCCTCAGCGCTTACCAGACATTGCCAACGAGACGCTGGTCTTGGAGCGGATGCCGAAAGGCAGGTTGGAGTACCTCAGAAGATTGCTACCACGACTGAAGAACCAGAGCGAAGACTGCTTATATATGAACATCTATACACCGGTTCAAGGTTAGTGGAACTAGTGATGTACCTATGTGCTTTATTTTGGTTCAAATTTATATATAACTATTAGAATACAAGTACCTGGTTTATGTGTCGTCTATTTCGCACTATAATTTCGAGAACTTCTTACATTTCAAGGTTATATAATTATCATATTTATTTCAATCATTCCGCTTATTATTGAAAAACAATATTTTGATGTTCGATATTGTTTTTCAATAATAAGAAGCGAATTGATTCCTGTGAAAACTATTCTGAGGAAATTTTCCAGTCAAGAAATAACCTCTAACGTTTGACCTTTAACGAAAAATACAAGTGGAAAGAAATTTATTGAAAATTTCCTTTCTTCTTTGACTTTTGATAAGAGGAATATTTTTAGGAGCAACGATGAATTTTGATTTAGTTTTCACCTATAAATAGTTTCATTTTTGCTGAAAATTTCTTTACTAAATAATTTTAGGATTGAGTAACGGATATGAGTATTCACAAAATGTTGAAAGGATTTCCATATCCGTTCATAAAATGTTTAAAAAAATATAAACGTTAGCAAAATAGACGCCCCAGATTTAATTAATGAGCTGTGTCTACTTTATGCGCCTAACAAATACGCTCAGTGCCGTCGCAAACACCATCTATTTGCGATACCCCAGCGCGCACGGTGCCGCTCGCTAGCCGCGTGTCCTCACCGCTCATAACGCTCTCCTGGACCATAACCCTGAATACGATTTGTTTGCGGATGAATGGACGGATATATTGTATGGGACCTTAAGATACTGTGAGCGAGGTGTATGAGCGTATTGTTTTGAATGAATATAATTGGTGTGTAC
>DWNJ01002708.1:0-10286 GCA_018250275.1 Udranomia eurus
TAAACAAAGGTTCATTTGATGTTAATTATTACTTTTCTTGGAATAAACCAGACACCATATACCTAACCCATACTTACTCTAGTAATATTAGGTACTTGCATAAATGCGAAAGTGATTCTGTCTGTACATTGAATCAAATCAATCAATATAAAGAATTTTTGAATATTTTTTTTTAAATATCGATTTAGATGAAATTTGGTATGGGGACTGTTTGGGTCCCAGGAGGCCCGGGTGTAGGGGGGGCAAGCCAGGGCCCATGCCCAGGGTGGCAGATGTAAAATGATTTCAAATCAATATCGTTCCAAAATGGTCGACCAAGTTCGAGGACCTTTTTTTAGCCTACTGGCGGCAGGTACCTACGTATACGGTACGGACGAGGGCGTAATGTTTCAGTTTTTCCCAGAGTATAGTGTTTATTCCAAATATCATCGCGTAACTATGCCCTGTTGGTATTTTATATGAGGAATCGCCCAATATTTTGTTCTCTACTTACTTTATGATGTGGGTAGTGCCGCGGGAAAAATCTTATATAATGAACGTAGCTAAGAAAAGTAAACAACCAGAACGAATTATTACTTTCGTACGATAATGTGCGTTTTTCCCTCAAGACGTTCTTATACCACCCCCGAATATGTACACCGTGAAAAGAACCAACATTATAAGTTTATAGAAACTTTAAAACGTTTTGTAGCTCTATGATTTTATACTAATGTCCTCGCTAACACAAAAAACGCTTAATCGTGGCACCCATATATAATATAAAAATTGTTTTTGTAGCTCCTTTGGTGTTTATGTAAGTAATACTCATTTGAAATCATGAACGGAATTGGAAATTTAATAACTTCTAAGAGTTACTAACGTGCTAATATCCGTTCAGATAACAATCGGTGAGAAATACAAGATATACGTTCGCTTGTCAACCTCAACATAATATCTGCATACCTCCTGTGGTTTATCTTGTCTTCGGAGCCCAGGGTATCATTATCGCCCCAGTGAAAGTGCATCTGACTGAACACGTAGTCCCCGTCGAGCGGCCCGCCACTCACCCGCGGGTGTGGCTCGTTTTGAACCTCTATTAATACTGTGGATTAGAAAATATAGAATATATAGTCCATTTTTTTGATAAGAACCCCCGTCGTTTACCTAAAATCAAGATTTAAACATATACCTACTCATAGATACAACATTATTGTAATGAAAGTAACCATCGACTACATAGAATCAAGAATCAAATGTTGTTTGTTCTTCATTATAAGGTATACAAACAAGTACACCAGTAGACCGGAAAAAAAATTCCAGCTCTTTTGAAAATCAGATATAATAGTAAGTACATAGTTATGTAGGTATAGGTACTTATATATGGAAATATAGAGTTCTCCGGATCTCGAATCACTCCTTGGTGATTCGAATCGTAGTCCGGAGAACTAGTACCGTATATATCTATATAGTTTGTTTGTTCAGCAATAACATAGAAAATTAGAGACGAAAATAGAAACAAACAGGTATGTCGTAAACTCTCAGTGCAACTGCAAAAAAAATCCCAGCCAAGTAACAATCATATTTAATTATGCACGACATCGTGGTGCAAATTAGATATCAAATGACCTAAACCTAAATATCCTTAATAAAATTTAAAATTGATTAATTTATTCATGTCACATGATATCTTTGCGTGTTCTAAAAACATGATGTTTAATTAAGACTTTCTCTTCCATACAGGGCCGGATTTGAGTGAGGGCAGGCGGGGCTGCTGCCCCAGGGCCTCCACAAGAGAGGGCCCCCACAAAAAAAAAACATTCACATATTGAATTTAAATGTATTGAACTAGGGTATTGAATTGCAGAGATCAATAAGGGAAGACCTTTTTTTAGCCTACTGGCGGTAGATGTAGGTATTAATCCGACACATAAAGGCCTCCGCTCATTCGTTGCCTCCACACCTCAAAATCCGGCCATGCTTCCATATATTATTTATTTAAAATAATGTATTCATTTAAAACCGTTAAAAACGTAAGTATTAAGAAGCACTTTATAGGTATGCACTATTTTAAATCTACGTAGATAACTTTTTGTAACAGTATTTACAGACGACACTTAAATAGGTAGGAACGTGACGAATCAAGAATATACGGATCTATTCACTGCGCATCCAAGACACAAGAAATACAAGGGAATGCATCTAAATCATAAGGTCCCTTTGTTTGTGTAACAATAGACAGATATTATTTTATCCATTAAGGAAGACACGTGGACGATAATGGTCACAAAGAGAAATAGTTAACTGCCGTATCGTGTCATGGAATTTTTGAAACCTAATTTTTACGACTGTCTGTTATTTTTAACGAAATGTTGAGTTGTTTTGAAGCAAGTCTAGTAGATAGTTTTTGTTAGATTTTGAAATTACCGACGTTCGAATTGTCATAGAACACACTATTTATCCGATTTTGAGACGAAACAAAATCCACACTCTTACCTAGATATTATTTATATACCATCTTTACTTATTTTTATCATATGAGGCCAAAGTCTTTTTACTATCTTAAGGTACGTGAGTAGTCTAAAAAGCACAATGATAATTTGATATTAATAACTAGTTAGCTACAAAATAAATCGTACAAAAATGGAAATATTGTTTTTGGTACAAGAAATATACATCTTATTACACACTACAGTTGCATACTAATGACTGTAAAAACGTTAATTTATTACTGTAACAAGTTACTGCACTGCTGTGGTCAAAAGTAAAAAAACTTTAGTGCCGAAAAACAACTCTACGTATTTCTACGAAATTCCTATAGTGACGTAGCCAAGTTAGTCCAGTCAAATTAGTCAAAATTAGGTAGGTGTCGGAATTTGAGATACCAAGCTATGATTTTTTTATTTTAAGATCGCGAGGGTGGTCGCGACTATTTACAAAATCACAAAGATCAATTTTTTGCACATTTTTTGCAAATATCTCGTTTTCGCTGCTTGTATCTACAATAATATAGAAGATTAAATCCCCTACAAGATTTGTTTCCAACATTTTTTTATACGTTTTCGAGATAGAGGGCGGAGAGCGCGCGGTTAGAGCATAATTAAGGCCAACCGTTAGTCCCGGTCAAAAAGACGCCATATAAAGTTAGTTAATTATTGATAAATACATAATTCATTAATAATTTTCATTTCTTATTAATTCACCTACCAGCGATGTCAATGAAGACAGAATGTTTGACCCCGAAATCATGTAAGACCTGGAGGCAAATATCGTTAAAGTTGACGAAGAGTCTGCCTTTGAAATAATACAGCGGTTGGAAATTGGAGATTTATAGCTCGGTATACCAAATTCCGAGGTGAAACTACTAATTTGACTGGACTATGTGACTTACCCGTGTGTCCGTTATTAGTGACGTGGACATTGTCGATGGGGTCGTCGAAACCTACAAACACGATGTCCGGTAAAGCCACCTGCTTCACTCGTAGCACGTTTATGTTGATAGGACTCTGGTGCTTCCCCGTGCATTCCCGGTATCGCTCGCCCCAATGTGTAGGTCCTGTTGAACAGAGATAGTAGTTATTATATGAAGAGATATATTGAAACAACGCACGGCTATCCGATCGTAAACTTAAACAAATAACTTTACAACCACTTACAGAATAAATATTGCGTCATATACATAAATTTGCTCATTAAAGTATCTATACAGTAAGGTTAAATCGAACCCACGATTCCTTGCTGCGAGCTCCTTTGCTACCCAGTAAATAGGCTTACCCCGCGTAAACCTGTTAAGTTACTTACGTAAATGAAGGTGGTAGAACCTTGAAACTGTTCGACTTCGGAGGCACCACCGCCACACCTATTTCTGCCTTATAACAGCAGTATTCTTCCTGCTTCTTCTTCTGTCTTGGGTTGATTACAGGTGTCCATGGGCGGCAGTGACCACTTACCATCAGGTGGACTGCATGCCCGTTAACTAAGCCCCCAGGCATAAAAAAAAGACAAGCTATAAAAAAGGAGGTCTTAAAGTAGAAAAAAAAGGCTGGAAGATAATCTTGAGTAGAACAGAGACAGAGGGGAAAAAGGTTATAGAACAGCTCAGAGATACCGGCCTATTAGCGCCTCATAGTGCAAGAGATTAAAAAATAAAGACCCACTTCTACTCCTGAGGGGCGTCTACAATTACAATAGAGACAGGGGCAGAACGCGAATCTCTTCAGAGATCTGGAAGAAGCTGACGTGAGGGTGGAGCTGAGGTATCGCAAGAAGACCAGGAACCCCCACGTTAGCCACGACCAGGGTATCTCCCAAAATTTGGAGGAGAGCACTGGAGGCAGGCGTAGCATACATTGACCTTCAAAAGGTCAAAGTGGAGGACCAGCCGCCACTAATCCAGTGCTCGCACTGCTTGGGGGGATAGAGACATGCAGCTACTGCGGAGGGCCGCACCAAAGAATATTTATAAGAATAAAGAATGTAACACATAGAATAATAATAGCACATAGAAACTCTTCCAGTAAGTAATGGAAAAAAAATCGTTGTTTACAGAACATGTAACACAGTATTTATGTACACATGTACATGTAACGCACTCAGGAAATATATAGAAAAAAAAGCTTTATACTTACCCGACTCTATTTCTTTAAACTCCTCCAATGCAGAACCTGAACACAGCAACACAGCAACCATCACCTGAAATCAAAGAAAACATCCGATTAACGAATAAGAAACCAGAAACCAGAACACAGCAACTGAACCCAAAAAATGTAAAGCCTCCGTTTTAAGCCCACCGAGGTCAACATAAGGAATATCCACTTTTGCCACTGAATAAGATCGTAAGACAGTCTCTGATCATGTTAGAGGATTGTCAGTTTAAAAAAAATCATCTTATCCGACCATCCTAAGTAATATTCTAAATGCGAATGTCAACGTTTTGTACAAAGAAGGTAATATACATACACATATAACAGTGAGAGAAATTTCGTTTTTCATAGCTTTCCGGCCGTATTCAAGAATATTAATGTGCCACGTGTAAAAGCTATTAATATAAAAGCAAAACTAGATGAATATAAAGGCCAATCAGATTAACAACATACGCTAATTAAGTATAGGAAGATATCACAACAAAAATATCGAGAGTGCTGCATTTAGCAGGGCAGGAGATAGTGGACATACAGCAGGCGGTAGGCCGGTAAATAGGTTACGGAAGTGCCTGCAAACTAATGCACTGGGATCCCAGAAGACTGCAGTGCCGTGAAGTAGAGCGCGTTATGTAAAAAGGACATATTTTCACTATATACCCTATATACATATTTTTCAGGTGAAAACTTTTATATCGACGTTTGGCACGGGAAAAAACTTACGGGTTGGTGACGTCAACGAAACGTTCTCACGTGTCATATAGGCTAATTATGCCTAGTGGGAGCCTATGAGGGAGAGGGAGAGGGAGAGGGAGAGAGAGAGAATTTAAGAAATCTTAACGAAAATATATTTTTACATAAATGTCGGTAGATTTACATAACTGTCTACTGTTATACCGGAATTAAATAAGTTTGATTAAAAGACATTTTAACTTCTTATACTTAATGACAATTATTTGTTTTTATATAAATGTAGAATGATTAAATAATAACTTTTTAGAGTGACATCTCACACGCACGTGGTTGAGTCCACACCAAGCACAGCCAATGTGCTAAACAAGCGCCTACGGACGCGAAACTATCGACAACTAATTTGAAAACTTTGATATTGCATAAATGGAAATCCTATATCGTCAATATTTGCAACACAATGGGATCGCAAATTGGGAACATGTCGAAGTTTAATAGAGATCGCGTCGGGAAATTAATCAAACTATTAATATAGCGCGGCCGCGTTCATCGTGTGTTTCATTTGAGTTTCTGTCAACTCCGCTATTGCTGTGTTTACTGGCAAACAAGCACGTCTAAATATTATGGTTATATTTCTATATCGGTGTTACAAAATCTTTTCTTTTTCTGTTTGAACGAACCTCTGCTAAAATTTAGAACGATGTAGGGAACCAGAGAAGGAATTAGCTGTTCCAGATTTAGTGCAATACATATACTTTTATATGCTGCAACAGTACAGAATAGATTACCCAATCAGCCATTTTGAACAGGATGACGGAATTTAAAATTAGAAATATGTATGACGTACCTTTTACATGTTTTTTTAAATGTTTAATCCTAAGTTATTAAAATTCTGTTACTTACTTCTCTTACGACGAGACAATTTTGTTTTAAAAAATCATTGTATGCAGTATTTTATTTACGCACATAAACGTATTACCCAACTTGGAATAATAACGAGATTCTAAATCCAAATAAAGAATCGAAATATACTTATTAATAAAGTTTATAATAAGTATTATAGTATTATCCTAATCAACTGTGGCATAACACCGTCCACTCGAACACATTACGGGCTGTTCCGCACAGAGGCCAACAAATAGCCACTGTTTCGACATTAACTCAATGACTCCACGCACACCACTCGTGTACATACGTGAATACATATTCATGCTCCGTTCAGCTATGAACACTGCAATCGTGTCCGCAGTATTGTACTGCTCCACAGAAATGCTATCTCAATCATCAACATATCAGATGATTATATATGACTATCTAATCATTCAATCAAAAATCAAACTAGATTGAAATATTTAGGACGCACAAGAGATGCTTCACGGTGGACTGAGAGTACCAATGCCACTTCGTGAAGCATACTCGTATGTGGTTCGCTTAGAGTTGTGTCGGCAGATATTGACTAGTCGTAAGAGACTTAAGTCGTCTCGGCAAAATATAGATTATAAAGCTTTGGGCGGACAAGCTTTATGATTCGCCTGTGGATGCACCTCCATACCAATTCTCAAGGTACTTATAGCAATAATCTGTATTGATAGATTAGACAAGGGGGATAATGACCATCTTTTACGGTTTGAATCCGGAGGTACCCTATTTATACCCTATAACAGCAGTTTTGGGCTGTTGGATTCTGGTTTGAAGTCGTAAGGGAGAGACAGTTAGCACGGCGTTCCAACTTAGTCTTGAAGAAAGCCTATGTCCATGACTGGTAAAGAAGACATTTCATTAAGCGGAAAACGTACTCGTTTACTACCACAATTTCAAAAAAATAAAACTAGTTCAGAGATAAATCAGAGATTTAAAAGCAAATTTATACCATTTCTGTTTCTGATGAAATCTATCGTATCAAGAGGTGAGTAAATTTATGTAAACGACGCTGGCCGGTCTGTTGATGGCCCTGATAGCCAAATCTCAATATTTATATCTAGTTAGCATTAGATATGTAAACTAAGATAAATGATACAGTTAAAACCCTGTTAATATCGTAGTAAATAATTTAGATGCCGAATTTATGTATCAAGATTTTAAAATAAGTCGCAAGCAGCAAGAACAAGCAGCAAACTCTTCTCCATTTCTCCCGAAAACGCCCAGGTACTAAGTGGTCATAGCTGCCCACCCACACTTCTGACCGACTTCAAGAACAGATTGACGCCATGGACGCAATGGGTGGATTATTTGTGGTAAAAACTGAACGCACTGGTATTTCTGATGACTCAGATAGAACTCGTCGTAGTATTGGCATATTTCCAGTATAGTTAGACATAATATATGCTCTATGCTCATACTACAGACTACCCAAGAAGAGTTCTAACATTCTCATCTAACATTATCTACTTTGGACTACACTAAACCAATATTGTGGTACAAATCAAACCCCCTGCTGCAGGAAGTGAGAGAACAAACAATCTAAATACAGTAGGATAACACAATTCAAGTTAACTATGTGTCCCATACAAAAGCTCTCTACTCCACCGAATCTATTTTAACAAGCGCTGAGCTTTTCCAAAGCTTTTGTGTCAATACACAGGAGTACTCTCATTCTATGCAACTAGTTTTCGGCGAAACAGGCATCGCACTGTTTTGATGGAAGCAGTAAATCAACTGGTATCGTGCCGACTCACCACGATCTGCTCCACCCAATTCCATTCATCCATTCCTTTTCCAGATTCAGACGTCTACACCAAAGTGTCGTGGGAAGCGGTGAATCCGTCTGTCCTCCTCGACGGCGATTTTCGATGTGTAGAGAAACTAGAGTTAAATGAAGCAGTTCTCCACGGTTCAAAAAAACGTTTTTATTAATTATAAGATATACAAATATACTCGTACTTATTGAAGGTCATATATATTTTCTTTAGTCAGTGGTCATCGGCATAAATTGTTTGATTTGATAGATCCATACTTCTACACTCAGGTATCATGCGTATGTCCTTTCTCACTTCGTGTTCAAAAACGCCAATATTTTAATGAAAAACCAGATTTTCAAGCGAGCTTTGAAGGGTTGTTTACGAGCGTAGAACGTGTATTTTTACGATTCGCGTAAACTGAGACCATTCTTGTCACGATGCGTAAAGTCGTAAACTTAACGATTTGAATATCTAACCACCAAGTAGGTACTAGACACTGGTTAGAAGTAGCATGGAATACAATTTAATACGTCCATTTGATTTCGTATTAGTGTACCTAAGGAAGCTTCTTTCTGTAATGTTCAATGGCTGTGCTCTCGATGAGGCGTTGGTAAAAAGGCGTTTTCAATGCCCAATCATTGTTTACCAATGTATTAATTAACTCATCACTGTTAGTCGTACAATTTAATTATTTCATATTTTAAAGTAAACATAATTTCTATTTTATTAACACTTAACAATGTACATTTAGCCAAACTTCCAATTACATATCCATGCGAACGTAGTCGCGATGTCGCTAGCACTGAGACACAAGCCTGTTCTCTGTATCCAATCGTCTCAAATAGAAAAAAAGCTCCTTCGGACATTACCCGCATTAAATCCGTTTGTAAGTCCTAGCCGAACATTTTTACGGGCGTAAAACGCGTCAAACCGCTTTACGCTCACGCGTAAATTGGAACCATTCGTGTCATGACGCGTAAACTTAACGACTTCGAGATTTACCACCGAGACGATAATAGGATGTTTTTATCATCTATACGTACTTAGAATATGCATTGTCTATACCTGACGAGACAAGACAGAATGTATGGCGTAAAGCGGTCGTACCACAGATTTTGCCCGCTGAGTGCCTTACTTTTATTTAACTTTAATGATACCTTACTTGATAGAAAATCTTGACTGGATTTTATTTTCTTTTGAGTAGTGCTGATTTGTTTGAGTGGAGTGAGGAATATTCATTCGTTTATTCACATTGATTCATACATTATTCACTTCTCCCAGCGGAAAGTTGTTTGGAGGATCAGATATGATGATTTATGTTTACGCTTAGCGTTACGGGTTCTTTTACGCCCCATACTTGCAGATTGTTGCTGTTCAACATACTTTTTAGACCTTTCGAGCTATTATTGCGTTACTATAACATCGAAATCCGCAAAATCGCAGCGTGCTATTAATTATTTATCGAAACACTATAAGCTGTACAGCAACTACTTCTACATCAGATAGACTGCATGCTAATTTGATACTTTTTTTAAACACAAAAAGGTCAGACGCACGCTAATAGTTTTCGTTTATTATTTATAATATTGTGGCAGTTGACGATCATTACCGCCCATGAACATCTGTAATCAACCACAGATAAGTCGGACTTCTTTCTTAGTTTGGCTACAAATGCAACGCCACCGCTGAGGATTAAATTCGTATCCCCTAACTTCCCACACTCTTCAAACTAGAACACATTTCATACAATACATAAAATACTCAAACTAATAGTTTTAAGTTTATTCATGTATTCTCTCTCCACCACACATGTTATGAGTACAAGAGCCGTCTCAGATCAGACATAAAACCACCCCTTGCCGATCATTATCTTCAATGTAGCTCGCGATAAGCCGTAAACATTTGAATCAAACATCTTTCTTTACAAGTCGTACGAGCGATACTGCTGTCGTAAAATGTAAACGCTTGTATGACATTCGGGACTTGGAGATCGATGCTGTTGTTTATAAATTAAATTAGACTGTTTACTTTACTATCAGAATGTTTTAAAAATGGGTTTTGTGGACAATAACTTGATTTGTACCTGAAAATAAGCAAGTGTGTTGAGTTAATTTTACACAACTTATATTTACGTAACTTTTCGTAGCTCGAGACCATTGTAGAAGTTAATAATACAAATACGTGAAGCATCAACTTTAGCAACTATTTTTACGACAATAATACGAACGGTAGAGTATGAAATTTGGCACAGTCAAAGTTTATACGGAGAAAAAATGCCGAGTATATTAGGAATACATTAAAT
>DWNJ01002709.1:0-10285 GCA_018250275.1 Udranomia eurus
GTATAGCTTATACATCAGAATAGCACATTGGTTATAATTTATAAATATTGTGTAAATTGGCCAAACTGTAACGATAAGTGTCAAGCAAGTCGGAAAAAATATTCTCCTTAATATACCGGACAAAGCCGCGAGAAACAGCTAGTTTTAAACATTGTTCCCATCAGTTTTCGCTACGCTCTGCTGTACATTGATTGTATATGAGTAGAAGTATTAGTAGAGACAACTCATTTTTTTACTATGTCAGTCTTGATCATTGTATTCATAACTTTTGATTTAATTATCAATAATTTAATCCATAAAATAATTGAAGATGTATGTAATAGTATGGATCTGAAATCTTAGATGTATGTTTTGTTACAAACTCAAAGAATGCAAAGACATTATAAGAGATAAACCAACAATACAAAACTTTCGTAAGAAATCCGCTTCAACCAATTTTTGCGGGGGAAATGGCGCGAAGCGTGAATGAAAATGAATAGGATAGAGACAATTGTCTCGCTTGCGTAACCGCGAATGCACAATACGCGAAGAAAACGTAATGAGCAAGCGTATTGTCGGTATATCTCATATAATGTCTTTGCCTGTGTCAATAAATAAATATGATTAAATTTTTTAGGAAATCCAACAATCATTGCATCCATGCTTACCTGAACGTGTACGTGAATATCACCACTGCGGTCCGTGCTGACCACGTATTTCTGCAACAATAGAGAGACATTATTAAAATTTGAGTTTAGACACCATTTTTAATGTACCTTTGGAACAAGAACGATAAAATACGTCGGAATTTACTCGTAAATGTAAACGATATAGAGACATGAGATTTATAGAAGTTAGGTAGGTATTATTTACGTAATAGAAAGCTGTCATAAGCTGGGAATATAGAGATGGTCACTGCTGCCCATAGAAATCTAAAACGTATTCAAAATATGACAAAAGTTGGCGTCAATTAATACTTTGTCATTTCTGAATACTTAAATAGAATGCTTCAACAAATAATTCAATTGATACGATACGATATCTATCCGATGTACCTTTTCGTACCCTATTGTACCGTATAGAACTATACCACGCAGTACCGTACCATACATTACATGTTAAGTTGTCAGCAGATTTTTATCTTCTTTGAACCTAAATATAGGTATCAATGGGTTGCCAAGTCTACTTAAAATCACGCCATTGACATAAAAGAACAAATGATTAGGAATATTCGTGTGCTGACGACAGACCGTCTAAATGCCAACTCGTTTATGGCTGTCCTCGCCACGTTATAGTAGTCACAGAATTGTGGCCACGCGACAAGCATCCCATGGGAATGGAATAAAACGGCGGTATTTTGAAAATGGGTTAACATTTCCATCAAGTATTCGGTATTTATAGTAATGAATCTGTACATTTACATTTATTATATGGGTTTGCTCAAGTCATTTATCGCTGTCTTTGTCGCGATATAGTGATCAATTGTGGCCACGCGAGAAGTCCCATGGGATTGGATTAACGCGACGATATTTTCGAAAATGCGTTAACATTCCCATCAAGGTGAGTATTCGGTATTTATGGTAATAAAATAGTATATTTTGTTTACATTTCACATTATCTTGATTTGTTCAATTCAATTATCGTTGTCCTCGTCACGTTATTGGTCACAGAATTTTGGCCACGCGACATGCGTCCCATGGGCTCAAAATAACGCGATGATATTTTGAAACGTGTTAATATTTCCATCAAGGTCAATATTCGATATTTATGGTAATAAAATCGTATAATTTCATTAACATTCAATACTATCTTGATTTGCTCAAGTCATGTAACGCTGTCTTCTTCACGTTACAGTGGTCACAGAAATGTGACGAAAACCTTCCATGGGTTTGGAATAACGTGACAATATTTTGTAAACGGGAGCAGAGTACTCGGTATTTATGGTGATGAAATCGTGTACATTATTTACGTTTCATATTATCTTGATTTGAATTGTGTAGTAATAAAAAAATATATTTGAGGTAAATGCGCAAAAAATTAAGGCGTTCAATTCGGCCGGAATTCAAAAATTCTTAATAACAATCATATCCAAACACATCAAGGGTGCTTTGCACTTTACAAATGAATTCATTAACTAGGATACAGCGGCAATAAATGTCACATGCGAACGTCACCGTATAGACAGACACATTTACAACTAAAAAGGTCAAGGACGAACACGCCCGATTTGAAAACACCAGTACGCATGAATACCAATGGTAATACCTCAAGTTACGCTACCCCGATTTACGCTAATCTGGAGTTACGCGATTTTAAAATCTCATCAATTCAATGTTTGAGGGTTATTTTATTGATTACAGGGAGGAAAGCTAAAATCAGATAAGAATAAGATAGTTTTAGTTTGGGAGTATAAACATAACGATTTCAATTTAAAAATTGTTTTTTTATTAGATGTCATACCCCAACTTACGCGAATTCAACTTACGCGGTTATCGCTCAGTCCCACCTATCGCGTAAGTTTGGGGTGTTACTGTATTGTAAACAGCAACAAATCGACCACATTGCCGCTGCAGCGGACCGAAATAACTGAAATCGGCACTCGCGCCCAATGCCAAAACAGCTAATTAAACTGTTTCAAACATCGATTCATATTTCGGAATATTCAACGCATGAAATTTCGTTAAACGATTTGAAATACCAAAGAGTCGTTAAACTGATGTTTGTTGTTTGGCCTACAAATATTTCTTGCAATGGCTTTTCATTGTGTTTAAATAATTTCTACAGTTATATTATACTTAAATTAATACAATTACAACAACGCCTTTCTTCCAAATAAATGTCGACACAATATATCTATTTCAAAGGTTTGTTAAAACACTAAATATATAAGTGGTGTATCATCAATAGCTCTTCAGGCATGCATACCACATTTTTACGGGATCACCTCGAATGTACGAAAAATATATGGCTATTATTGCTTCAGCGTACAATTTTATGAATACTTCACTACTAAACTAATATTTCACTATGATTTACAGACTCTCAGAACTTTGAGTAAAACGAAAGTGGCAATTGTTTTATAGCATCAGCATATTTTATTTTCTCGTCCATAAATAACAGTGATCTTACCTACCGCGGTATGAGTGTTACTTGTGTTTATGTGCAACTTGTAAAATTAGCTTTCAGTTGCCTGTTCTCGTTTATAGAAGATCATTTCTATAGCTAGGAAGAAAGGTATATAATGGATAGAAAGAAGAGTACGCCGCACTAGGTCTACTCGTTTAAAGTTTTCTATATCTTCTTAGACAAAAACATTATTCGGAACTTTCTACAAGATAAAAGACAAGAGAAGTTGTCACAAAACTTGGGTCTTAAACCTCATCCCGAAAAATATCATTTTTGGATCTTCAAAAACCAGGAGTTTGTTCGCGCTTGTATATGAAAATCAATAGTAGCCTAGTGTAAAAACGAATTCAAACGTATGGTGCACTAAAAATCGGTGTTAAAGCATTTCAAACAACTCTGTAGAATCATCTTTATGACGATAAACAGACGTAGCCTAATAATTTATCTACTACTACAAACAGACGGCTATATTCTATTAAGAAGATCAGTTGTCCGAATTATTTTGCACCTGCAAAAAATCTGAATCCGTCCGCTGTTATTTTTCTACTTTGTCTGTCTTCTACGAAAAATATTTACACCAGAATTCTGTCCAATTTTTGTGTAAATATTTTTCACTAAGTATAGCTTTTTTTATTAACAAGCCAAAAATGGTCTACATGCATAAACGAAATACAAAATACTTTGCATTCTCTTGAAAGAATCAAAATGCCATCTTTTCTTTTATTCCCAACAATCCTTTGCGATCAGGGATTGAATATCAAATGAATTTTAATTCCGGAATGCCCGTCCGATAAGGCTTTATCATTCAAATCGGGTCCCTTCATACCGGCAAAAGTTTTGGAAACGGGATATTCGGGAGATTGATTTTCAGCTTAGCTTTCGGCTTCCATAATCCTCAAGATTTATCGAAGTAAATAGAGGGAACGCTCGCTTTATTTACCAACTGATATGAATTTCGATCTTTCACTGAGGCAGTTAAACTTCAAACAGATTTCCTGTATTCCTCCTAAACGAAAGAAAGCATCGTGAAGAAACTAACTGGGGTCAAATAACATTCTGTTTCAGTCTATCCATAGTGAGAACATTAGCTGAGATTAGGGAGTTATCGACTCATACAACCGTAAAATTCCAAAGGTATAATTAACATTGAATCGGATAAGGCCGCAGTCAACAAAAGATCTAGATCGTTGAACTTCGTTTTTTGAAGGTTACAGTTATTAGTAAACATCGCGGACACATGAAAGATACGATTAACAGAAATTATTTAAAGAATTTTCTTTCTTTGATGATTTACATAGACAACAACACAAACACCTAAAAAAAAAAACAATTTTAAGCTCATCATCCAAATTTCTGCCTCGCTGGGAATCGAACCCAGGACTCTTTAAACGGTGACTATTGCATCATACGGATCGTTAGTTAGTCTCTGGCAGGTGATATCCCAATGAACATGTACGAAATAACATTTAAAATCCATTTTTTTAATGTGTCTTCCTATTCAACTATTAGTTTTAAACTGTTAACACATGACAGATCATTTTGAATGTGGTAGAACCCTTTACGGTTGAACTCCGGAGGCACCACCGCCATACCTATTTCTGCCTTATAATGCTGTGTTGTGGTTCGAAGGGTGTGGTCAGGGAGACATACTTAACCGAGGCGTTCCAACTTAGTCATTAGGGGTAGCAACGCTAATATGGTCGACCTAAGAAAGAAGTTTGATCCTGTCTTGGATTGATTACAGATATCCATGGGCGGCAGGTACCACTTACCAGCAGGTGGACTGCATGTTCGTTTGCTACCTCCCGTATATAAAAGAAACAAACATGTCTTACGGCTTCTATTAACATTCGTATTTCTATGATTTTTACCGACCGCTATCCATATACTCGTTTGCTACCTCAATGTTAATAAAATGGAGCGGCTTAATATGAGCGTGAGCTAATCCTAACAGTCCTATGAGACTTCAGTATCTACTAACAATATCATTATCTATTTATAGAGTAATATGTATGGAGTCCTTGCACATACCTACATATCTTATCTTTAAGATGCGAAACAAAACATCGACTGGATTATTTCGGGAGCGATCAATAGGTCAGTGAGTTATGTAGCGAAAACAGTTTGAAAATTATATTTAAGCTTCAACATAAACGATTGTTCTACCGATTTTTCCTTTGTACCTGCACAATTGAAGGATCTGATGATGATGTGGAATGAAAAATTGAAGTCAGTTTCTGTCAGCTAACACCATAGAACGTTTCTTTTTTCTATGGATAACACATTAACACTGACTCGGCGCACTTCGTACCGCACCCCCGTCTCGTCCAACCACTTTTTTTATTTACGAACCGATTTTTATGAATTAAACACTAAATGTTAAGTGAAGCCTACCACAATACGTCTGTGAAAATAGCATTCAAATCGGATAAGCCATTTCTGAGATTAGCGTGCACAAACGCACATACAAACAGACAAAAATTCTAAATATCATAATCATCAATTGTAGTTTCAGATATGTTCCACGTACAGACAGCAATCATTTACAGATTTATTATATGTAAAGAATAGATATACCTAGAACGTATTCATAAAATCAAACTGCATACTAGTTTAACACGGTAATTAACAAAATTTGATATGCAGTCTGCGTTGGACGTGAGCTAGATGATGATGACTCTCGACCGAATCAATCGGTGAAGTGTTAACGATCGACGCGTCTGTTTATCTCAAAATTCAGTAGATCGTGGCTCGGAACTTGTTTGTAATTTCCTAAAACTCCACTTACAAATCATGACATGAGCATTGTCATCAGAATAGTTACTATAGATTTGTATAATAGAAAATTGAAATACACTGTCACTCGATTAAGGAACTTTAATAAAAAAAAAATATATTACGAACGTCAAGGAAACTCATGACATTTGGAGGAAAATAGTAATAGTCACATTATATCGCTACATATAAACGAGAGGGACACAAATCAAAACTGAGAGCTTTTCATATTTCGATTAACCCAACCAAAAATGGCATGAAAAATCACAAATTCTTCAACAACCTTCCTTCCTTTAGATCGGATTAAAGTCTACACTAGATTGAGGTCCACCTAAATCTAATATCAAAATAACAGCCTACCATCTCATCATTCTCATATTTATTCTCTTACTAGCTGACCCGACGAAGTTCGTACCGCCTCCCCGTCACCGTGCCACAACTTTTTTATTTATGAACCGATTTTTATTAACAAACACTAAATGTTAAGTAAAGCTTATCCCAATACATCAATGAAACCCGCATTCAAATCGGATCAGTTGTTTCTGAGATTAGCGTGCACAAACGCACAGACACACAGACAAAAATATTTTTTTGGGTTCTAGTCTCTAACAAAGACTTGTCTCTTAGGTATCTTCCATGTACAGACAGCAATCACTTACAGATATGTAAATATAGATATACATTTTATTTCAGTTACTTATGGTAAAAGATGATGATGTCACTTCAGATGCACCCGGATAGACTTTAAATTTGAACGACACCAAACTAATTTACGATATAGAAAATAAAATATCCGAAGCTATTTTCGCTGTATCTGGGTTACACGTCGGTGTTGAAATGACAACTATTATAGAATGAAACTACTGCCGGCACGTTTACGACAGCCTATAACTCTTGTTATTTCATTTTCAGATGCTAGGCACATTTCACAGATCTTCTTTAAGTTATAAAATACTTAATTATGGAATAAACATATGTAGATACAACAACGTACGTATGTTTTGAAAAGATAGTTGAAATCGTAACAAAACTGTCTTGTTTAACCTGACACAAACAACGTTTGTCTGATATAATCTGAAATATTTTAATGGCATAAATATTGTTTTTTCACTCGTAATTCATCCGATGGTTGTTTTGAGCGTACATTTCGATAACTAACAAACAAACCGTTATATCTTATATTTTTTATAAAAAATATCTGAGAGATATTTGAGTAATCGGAGGGCTAGAAGTATTAGATAATTGTACTCAACAAATGCGAAATTTTAATAAAAGGACCAATAGCTCAAGTTCTATTTGAAGTCTAATCTACATATCTAAATTTAATAGCCCAATACTTATAAAATAGAAGCAGTTACCAAGAATTCCCACTTAATATAACGTGGCCAATTTCAGCCTGATATCTGGCCTATAGCAAGGAATTTCCCTGTGCGAATTTTATTCTCATCCGCGGACATTCAAACCCGGATTTACTAAAATCCTCTATTGTACCAATTTTCTCGTAGCCATAGTTTTACGCGGCAGTAGGTTCCACTTGGGTAGCTAACGCAATTGGGACAAATTGGATTTGCGCAGTACGAGCAAAAGGGCCTTGTCTTACTCTCGGGACCTTTTGAATATTCACATATCTGCTATAAATTATGTAGTAGAAAAAGTATTGCCGTCTTTGCCTTTGGTCTACCACTGGGCGATATAGGGAGAAATAGTTACAACTTCCCCAGCCGGGGTGAAACTCAATGAAAATTTCCAAACTGCCTATTTGGAAATTGCTTCATTTATCGAATTGCGACTTGCGACCACTTTTTGTACAATGTATAATTTTGCCTTTAATTACATTTTGTTGTCCTGTTACAATGGCTAAAGTCGAGGCCTCTTAGTTCACATCTATAAATCTAAAACTGCATTTAGATTCTGGTATCTGAGGTAGTATATGGACCCAATACTACTTCCGTATGGAATACAACAAAATATACATTTATGAAGAGCATCAATAGAACTTACATTTACGTCTCAATTAGTTGTTCAAGTTCTGATTTACTTATTATTTAAATATAATATTAAATTAAATGAGAGATACAAGGGTGAACTAAATAAAGGCTAAAGCATTATCTTATCATCTTTCGGGAAATTAATGAAGAAACGGTCGTCGTCGTTGTAAGATAAATAACTAATGGTATATTAATATAGATACGTACAAAGTTTACATATTACAATTTGTATAAATATACCGAAAAGCAATAAAATTTGTAAAATAAAACACATTCCCAAAATAAATACATACTTATCTATACGCTACGGTTTATTTTTCACGACAAGGATACACCACAGTTGATCTTTATAAACTTTTCCATTTCACATGTTTGAGTAAACATGCACTTATCCAGTAATGACAAACAAATACTCGCTGAACATCAAACAGAGCTAACGTTTTAATATTTGCATCGGAATGGCGTTGCTTTCACCATATTGCTTTGGGCGGGGTTTTATTAATGGGAGATGTATTGGCGGAAACTTTTACTGCTGGTCGAGTGACGCAATTCTATTTAATTAGGTTTACAATACTAGGAGACTCTACATAAAATAAAAATACTTAGCACAGTTTAAGTAGCCTCCTAGCTCAATATTCCCGTTTTTAAATCACGCCCGTGACTCGCGCTCTCTATAAAAACTGAAGCTTTGTTAAACGTCCTTAGTCGTTATTATCCTATCCTTCCATTGGGATTATGAATCGTATGAGTATTACAATTATTACGGACTATTAATTGTAATACTCACACGATTCTACGTTTCTCCTAAACATTAAAAAAGAAAAAGAAAGACGGCATAACTTCATGCGTTTTAGTCTTGCCACTCGATAGTGTACCTATATCGAATATTAATCGATAGACTATCGGTAGCCAAACAATAACAATAGTATCGGTATCGATTTCTAAGTAGTCATAATTAAACCCAATATTATCTCTATTTATATCCGATTTTCTTAGATGAAACCATTTTTTTAGCCTATCTCGTACCCCACTGCTGGGCCTCCCCTCTTTCGCGCCAAGCACTCCGGTCTTCCGGAAACAACGGCCATTTTTCGTACATGCGTTGATTAAACCACACATTACATTGCCCATCTTTTTTATTTTTATTTTAAAAAACTACTAGCATGTAGCATACTAGTAATTTCGTTAACCCCTCCAGCTAAGTTCATAGACTTGTGTCACGAGTGGGTTTACGTCAATAGTGCAATAGGGGAGTGAGGATCAAATCCACGACCGCTCGATCGTAAGACCGATACACTACCCATTGGGCGTTTGCCACAACAATACTACAATTACAATTGAAATGTATACGAGGTTCAATAAGTGAATTTTCATAATGATTCTTGACTCTTACAAAAGTAAAACAATCGTATTTCGACAAGACTCGGACGGTCCCCGGAATTCTATGGACGGCGCGAGTAGCAAAACGCGAAATTACGTTGAAATGCACTTTAGATCAATCAAGGCCACGTATAGCAGTACGCGATACGCCATTAGGCTAATTGACCCTATCGTAGCAAACAACGTACGTACCTAACTATCTCGAGACCTGCCGAGATGCTGAATTAGGGGCGCAATTTGTGAGAAAATAGGCCTGTTGCGTCGAATGAATGACCTCTTTCTTACTACATAAATGCGAAAGATTAGAAGCTTGAACATTTATCATTTAATAAAATTAACGACATATTGAACGTACTTGGTGAGTGGACAGGATAATTTAGGATAATATACGCTTATAAATATTTTTCCTTTAAATAGTTTTCGCTTTAAAACATAAATATCTATTTGTGGCCAGTTTCTTCTAGTGAAATGTATAAATAATCGTTCGAGCTCCCGTGAATAAACGTTTGTAAAATGTGTTCAAGAGGTAATAAAGGAAGTGACAATTACTAAAATTCACATATTTTTTGCTGGCGATTCAATCTTAATTCACGGAGCGAGAGATACAAATTATAAATTACAATTACAATTATATACAAATTACATAAAAGCAATGTACTCGGACACGAAACATGAAAATGGTAAAAAAAAATTACAATAAACAATTTATTTCTCCCGCGCACATGCGCAACGGAATGGAATCTCTCCAATAAGCAAAAGTTTGAAGTATAACTTAATTTAAAAATACTGTTAAACAAATCCTGTGCCGCAAGGCTTTTTATGGCATAATTGACTATTTAAACGGTAAAAGGGCATGGGTTTGAATTAACTCCTACCTAACTAGGCTGTTTCTATGCCCCATGTGTATAGTGTTAACAAATTTTCTTGATTGTAAACAGATGATAGTGGATTAATATTGATACTGACGGTCGCTGTCCTGTGAGTTCAGTATTGGATCAATGTGATCCCAATTATACTATAGAATGAATTTATTTGTG
>DWNJ01002710.1:0-10285 GCA_018250275.1 Udranomia eurus
ATGTAAAGGCCCAGTAATTCTCAAAAAGTGTGAAGATAAATATCGAGTCATAAGTTAACGCAGTGAACACATCAAGCAAAATGCAACTCTCACTCTTTCAAGCCGCCCTTCCGACGCTGTGACAGAGAAACTAAAATTAAAAAAGTTCCCTTTCTGCCACAGTTTTTTCCAAAGTGTTCGCGTACAATTGAAAAGGTTCTTTCATTAAATGGGCACACGTTCAAAAGAAAATTGTTGAGGAATAAACGACCGTTGCTAAAGTCTGCAGGACCGTATTGAAATAATTTGTGTTACGCGTCAATTATTGTTCTATGAGTTCAGTTACAAGACCTTAAAATAAAAGTGGGCCCAAAGTAGAGTTTTAGTTAACTAAAGTGCAATTGTATATTTTTTTGTACAATTTAATACACTTTAATATGTTATTATGTATTTATTTATAATGGCGTGAGCTTCAGTTATTAAATCTAAACATTGTTCATTTAGCGTTTCACGGTCTCCACATATATAAATACACCAAATGTACTAAACAATTTATATAACAGTATGTTTACCTACAACTTTATTTCCGAGAATCTAGAACGATCGATATCCAGTAGTTCTGTTGATCGGAATACTTGAAATCTCTGTTCCCATCATTCCTCGTTCCAGGTCACACTAGTGAGTTAAGAATTCATAGATTCATGCATATGAGCGCATTTGGGAAGCACTGTCTATCCTCCCAATCGCAAGGGATTTTCCTTTGACACAATGAAACAGGTAACCCATTTTGAAGGCACCACCGCTCCACCTATATCTGCCTTATAACAGCAGTGTTCTTGCTGCTGTGTTCTGGTTTGAAGGGTGTGGTCAGGGAGATATACTTTAGCGAGGCGTTCCAACTTAGTCCTCAGGGGTAGCAATTGTAGTCGACATAATAAAGAACTTCGATTGTGTCTTGTGTTGATTACAGATGCCCATGCGGCAGTAACCACTTACCATCAGGTGGACTGCATGCTCGTTTGCTAACTCAAAATTATAAAAAAACCCATAGTTCACGATGTGATTAGATACTCACGTGTAATTGGTATGCCTGGCTAATAATGCAATAATATGAACATTACTCCGAACATTGAATAACGAAACTAATGAGCGGTACATGCAAACAAGGAACTAAATTACCAAACCTTCCACGCACGAATGCAACAGTCTATAATTTCGTAAATCCGTGGCGCCGGCCTAAATGCAAACGTAGAAACAAAGCGCCTGAACACACGTGAACGGCAGTTCTTTGAGGCCACGTCACGCCTCATACTGATTCGTACACTCCAATTTATGTGCTGTTTCAGCGGAACACGTCTCATGTGGAATTCAATAGCCAGCTACACTATGTAGCTACATAGCTATCCGGTTCTCTTTTCAATACGCAAATGGTCAAACAGGTTCCATATTATTGTTGCTAAAAATGTTGATTAAAAAAGTTTTTGACTTTTCGGTTATGCTCGCATTATAATAAACAACAAAATCTTGGGTGAAATCCCATAAAAAAATACATGCACCCGCTTTTCTTCCCCTTAAGGGTTGGAAGTGACTCCCGAGATGGTTCTTACTTATACATTAATTCAGTAGATGTCGCTGCTAAGTATTCTAATCCTTACATTTTTGTATAAAAGGTAACCTATGTCTTACCCTATAAACTCTCTCTGTGAAAGTTCCACCATAATTGGCCAAGCCGTTCCAGTGATTACCCCGTAAGAATGAATTAACAATGACAGACAGAAAGAAAAAAAATGCTTGTTTGGTTATTAGTATCGTAGAAATAATCCACTTACACTTGCACCCACTGCACTTGCAAAAAATATAGCTATATTGAAATCACAGACAGACACTTCAATTTTATATGTATAGATACAATAGCGTGATATTTTTTCTCGGTCACACCAGAAGGAAGCTTATAGTTTATATTGTAGCATGTACATAATTCAATGAAAGGGTTCATGAATGTAAATAAACAGACTGTGGCCAGACAGACGGCTAGATGGATTTTAATATGATATGTTAGTTACGTTTGCACCTCAGGAGTGCTATAAGCGATACTTTATGGTACAAAAGCAATTAATTTTAATTTTAATTGTATTTTGCTTAATACGTGTGACGTTATTTGTGGTTGATTAAAAACATGACTGTCTGGGTTGATTATAGATGTGCATGGACGGCAGGGACCATCGTTGATTTCACGCTTGCTATTTCAATATTATTATTAAGAACTGTAACATCTATTATCTATCTCTATATCTATTATCTATATCTATCTCTATATCTATTATATATATTATCCATGTCCATCTATTATCTATAATTTATCATTTATCACCTAATAATCTTCAATTTTATTGATTAGACCTCATACAAATATTTAAAGCTTGTTTCGTTAGATCCTGATGAATTTGCAAATTCATCAGGAATACATATAATACTTAACTAGTATAATACACACGGTTCTGCTTGCCAGTTCTTTGCGAGAACTAAGCTTGACACACTGCCGCGTGTCAAGACACGACAAGACACTAGACATATATAGTCAGTATTATTAGCAAGGGAATACATCTGTCGTGAATTTAAAACAACAATTTATCTTGGTACACTCACGATAAAATGGTGTCTTTGCTTACGAACTGTTCATTCTAACTTCAATATTAAAATTAAACATAGCAGCAATTCAGGTCAACGTGGAACGAACACACAATTTTGAAACGCTAAGTCAAAACCTTTGGGTTATTGCCAGTTCACTTAACCTCTTGAATCCACTTGAATCCGTTGAATCCACTTCCTAAGTTAGCAAAGCCTTCCAGAGTTACGCAGTACTTCTTACATCCTAAGTTATTCTTGGTCTTATACCAGTTTTCGGTAAGAACCCAACAATAGCCGAATAAAGGTCGAGATAATTTTTATAAATTACGAGGGACCGTACGTGAGCGTCTGGTTTGATTTTACAGGTCATTAGAGTAAAAAGGGTGGACCAAATTGGGTCAATGACCTTTACGAAAAGAAATTTTAACTACGCACAAAAATTGATTAGGCGAGATCTATATTAGGCTGCCATGGGTAACCTAGGTTTTCTTTTTAGGTTTTTTTTAAGTTGTATTATATTTGATTATAATAGGATCTGAGACTGGTGTGCAAGCTTATATTTTTATGCGTCATATAAAGCGTCCTATTACTTATACGTCCTCAATAAAAAACTAAAAGTTAAAATCAATATTTTTTCCGAACTGAAAACGGGACCGATCGTGAAGTATATTCTAACGTAACCCAACCAAAAAAATATTGAAATTTCAAAAACGATTAATAAAAAGTTCGACGGATTAATTCTTAAAAATAAAACGATTAAATATTAAAAAATACGAAGTTCTGAAGTTACAAACATAAACAAACATAACCGAACAAAACGTTCCTTTTAGCGGCTAAAGAGTACACAAAGTCACACCTTTGTGCTCTTTTCACCGGTAACCTCCATTTTGACCGGGATACACCTCTATTTTAACCGGGCGGAGAACCGAATCTGAAACACAGGGATAGTGGCACTGCGTCATGATAATCAATAATCCCCTGTAACTGTGTCACGACAACTTGAACTGTAGGAAACTTTTAACAAATGCATGAAAATTACTCGCTCGGAATGGAGCAAACATTATTTATGACTCTCAAACTCTCATTCGAGTAGAAACTGGGAGCAGTAAGACAACGCATAAAGTTAAGCGAAGTATCAACTGAAACAATGTATGAAGGTCTACACACACTAATATTCAATCCACATCACACATACACAACATTCACACACACACACACATACGAGCGCACACACACCCACACGTACACTCATACGCACACTCACACGCACTCGCACTCACCAGTTGCAGCTAGTAATTAAGTACTATTAATTAGCTTTTGTACTAAAATATTATACATATATATATATGTGTGTTGTATAATTTTATTGTAAGAAATTTTTCAACGTAACTTTGTAAGAAAGTCAGTTCCAACTTATTATCATTTATTTATATTATAGTAGTACAAAAGATCACTCCGGGAGTTACCTATATCACAGCTGACGACTATTCGCTCTTGTTTCACACCTTTTATGATAATGTAACCAGTAACTTTTATGAATACATTATTAATATTATTATTTATGTAACCTGGACCAAATTAAATATAATTTAGAAGTTAATTCTTTGGAAGGCTTCTTCTGCAGCTCTGTCTTTTTATGTCCCGCTAGCATTAATATTAGTAGTAGTAGATGCACATAGAAAGAACCCTTTGCAATACAATCCACTTTTAAACTTTAACAAAGATATGAGTTTGTGAACGGAGCATAAAACAGAAGATAATACACTAACAAAGTAATGATCGATTTATTTGTATAAAATATTTCCCATTCCTGTTACATCCAAATAAACCTAGAATCAAGCAAAAAATCCTGAGCTCTATTTAACGTTTAAACTTAACTCGCTTTTAACAGACTGACTTCTATGACATACATTTTTAAAGTATAAAATATTACAAAAACCAAAACTCACGACAGTGGGAATAGACCCTATGGTCTACATATATCCACGATATTATTCTTAGGTACTACAGATATTTTTTTACATTCAGAGTCGATATTATTTATGACCGATTGGCGTATTCGTTTGGCATTGACTGCAACAAGAATAACACGAGCGATGCTTCATAATACGATTTCTGTTTGTGACATTGCCTTTTTCATATTGATGCTACGTTTATTGCTCACATTATCATATATATGTGGGATACATGGCCGAAATTCCGGGTATCCAGTGCAAAAAGTATAGTTTATTCACTAACAAACACACACTTGTAAGGTATGACGTCAGGTGTGAATGACAGATTAGATGGGTGGGGAGGAAGTGACTTAATGTACCGAATACGGAGATAGCTCACATGGCCGTTGTTTAACTGGAAAAAAATGAATAAAAGATTCGTAGTGAAATTGATTGTTCTCCTTGGTCACGGAAGACGGAAGAACTATTGTACAGACCACACAATTGCCACACATTGAACCAGGAAATAAGATGTAATTTAGGACAATTAGGTGGACTGCATGCTCGTTTGCTACCTCCTCCTAATTCAATTGTTTTATTTCACACATTTGTCAAGCAACCAACTTAAATAATTTACATTTATTCATTTTGACCAAATATAAAATAAACAACACAAACGCAAGTGCTGATGTGAGTTAAACCAAAGGATTTGACGTCTCGTTACATATGTTTAAAGTCATGGCACGAGACGCCGTTAAATACGCCTCATGAATTTCAAGAATAGATAGAATTGCTAATTAACATTTTGCCGCCAAGCCGCTCTTTGTAATTTCAGTAATCCGTTTATGTGGCTGAGGGTAATATGAGGGATTTGGGTTATAAGTATCTACGCTGCGATGTCATAATAATAGCAATTTAGTTAGCTCCGATTAGGCTCCACACTACATTGTTTAGTGTATTTACGGTTGAAAGGATACACTAAGATTAGTCTATATTACCTGGTAGTTGTTTGTGACTTCCAGATAAGATATCGAATAGTCTTTTCAGGTATAGCTGCTAGTCGCATTTTATATTGTCAGTTGCAGCTTTTAAATTACTACTACTACTATAAAACGGTAGTAGATGTCGTAGAATCGTAGCTATCGTGTCCTATTGGAAAATGTACAAAATATTTAACACTCAAATTTCCGACGCTAGCCGCGATGTAGGGAAAGGGTGTTACAGGAGACGTAATCCCCCCCTCATTTTACGCTGCGTCCGCGCCTGCTACCATGTTATATAATTAGGAGTGGACTTAGGTTACAAGTAGGAGAGGTTTCATGTCGATAGTCCAATGGGTGAAGGAGGATCGAACCCACGATCTCACGAGCGTGATTCCGATATTGCCGCTTGGCATATCTACTGAGAATAAAAATCGATGTCGTCATCCGTCAAGAGGATATCGTTAGCTGTTGATTAATAATCTCGAGCTGATCGTAAACCGAAGGAAGTTTACGTATTTACCGATCGCAGTATAAACATCGCGGTGTCGCGCTAATTACCGGAACGTTGCACAATTTTGGGGTCTGATTATTTATTGAACTGCTGTAGAATTTTATTAAATGCTAGCTGACCGGGCGAACTTCGTATCGCCTCAGAATCATTTTCTTGTCCGTCTTCGTGCCCGTCTCCATCATAGCTTGTATGTTGCCGGGGACATATATAACAAAAAGAGTTTAATCAAAATCCGTCCAGTGGGTTTTGCGTTCGAACAACGACAGACAGACAAGCATTTCAAAATGTTTTTTTTTGGCTTGTGTTACTTATATGAGCATCCCTAGGTGTATTTTTTTAGCTTTTATTTAATGTACAGAACTGAACTCTCCTACAGTTTAATTATATGTATAGTTAAGACGTATGGTTGTATGTTGCAAGCGCGTATATATTGACTTCGTTTTTATAATTGTGAGGTAGCAAACGCGCATGCAGTCCACCTGATGGTAAGTGGTCACTGCCGCCCATGGACATCTGTAATCAACCCAAGATTGGATCGAAGTTCTTTCTTAGGTCAACCGCAAATGCGTTGCTACCCCTGAAGACTAAGTCGCTATGTCTCGGTTATTTAATTCTCCCTTACCCTTCCAACCTGAACACAGCAGCAAGAACACTGCTGAAGTGAGGCAGAAATAGGTGAGGCAGTGGTGTCTCCGGAGTCGACTCATAACATTTTCTACCTGACCTCTTTTGGTCTACATGATTACTTGTAAAGCCGTTATTAAATGAACATTTTATAGCTATGACCCGATTTGGCTTCAGAAGCTGTCGTCTTGCCGAAAACAGAAACATTACTTAAAACTTACTCACTTTATTTAACAAGTTTTGGATGTGCATTAACCTAGCCTTAATCTAGGTTACGGGTTTAATTTATTTGATTATTTTTTTACGAAGAGATTACCCGATTTCTTTAAACACATTTAGATATTGTAGTTGTTGGTCAGTGGTTATACTTAGGTCGAATAAAGAAGTGACTACAAAAAGTTGAAACGCCGTTACGCCGCCTGGCCACACCTGACCAGTACAAAGCAGCAAGCACATTGCTGTTATAATACAAAAATAAGTAATAAGGAGGTACCACCGGAGTCAAACCACGAAAAGTTCTACCACCTTAAATTAATAATATTAAGTATGGATGAAATATAACTTTTCCACGTGCTGTGAGGATGAAGCTCCGTGGGTTCTTCTTAACATGAAACACAATTCAGTAAAGTAAATTCATGCGAGTTAAGGGCTCTATTCATTATCCATCTTGCTGTACAGCTCGGCAAGGTCATGCACGATGTCCGATGCAAAACGATGCGAACGAACGAAGATGGATAATTAATAGAGCCCTTTAGGTTATCGACTGCGGGGCACAGAGCGCAAGCAGTTTTTATAAACATGGGACAGCACTGGGCGTTGCTTGAATTCAACACTTGAATTCTTAGTAAAAATGGTTATAAAAGTACGAAAATCAGATTACCATTTAATGCAGTTTCAGGAGCCCGTAGGAACGTGCCCACGGCTATATATCCGCTAAGCTATTATTACGGGATATTAACGACCGTTTTATAGCCTAGCGGAGCCGAGCTGACTCAATGTCTCGTTCATGGGAACTGATTCCTATAGAAACGAATAGTTTGCCTTCGGGATATTTGTAGATCGGACGAAAAACAATAACCAGTTGTAATTAGTTTTATGACAGGGCTAGTTTTATCGGCATCGGTTTCATATGAGTTGATCGTGCAGGCAGGTACATAAAGGTCCTTTAGAATAAGTACACTGGTTTATCGTATATTCACTGATATTTTTTAAACTTAATAAATCGAATATTTATCCAGATATATATACATATAATAAATCTGTAAGTGATTGCTGTCTGTACATGGAAGATACCTAAGAGAAAACCTGTTACAGATTACAACCGGTTTTCGGTTTGTCTGTTTGTACGTTTGTGCACGCTAATCTCAGAAACGGCTGATCCGATTTGAATGCGAGTTCACTGATGTATTGTTGTAAGCTTCATTTACAATTTAGTGTTTGTTTCATAAAAATCGGTTCATAAATAAAATCTTATGGGACGTGAAGGCGCAACGAAGTGTGCCGGGTCCGCTAGTATTTTAATAAAACAGTGAATTCGGTAGGTATTTCCTAGTGACAAACGTTTAAACTAAACTAAGAAATTCTTAAAATCTTTTATACCACTGCGTTTCTTGAACAAAGTTAGAGCGAAATGATCACATAATAACGAACACTTGTGCAGTTTTCACGTTCATTTTTCGTGAGAATGAAGCAAAGGCTAACAAAATAAAGGCAGAGGAGAGGAAAACAGCAAGTCATAGCAATTTATTTTCCTGCAACGGGAGAAAAATGTAAAACGTCAGAATAAAAGACATTATCTCAGTAGAATAGGTGAAAAAGGTGTAAAAGTAAAAATGCAAACGTCACCATACTTTCCGCGTACATTTTTATTCCTCGTTTTTTTCTAAGCTCTGTATCTTCTTTGTAGAGGGATGATTTGTAGTGTGTGCCTGAGTAAATATTTATGTTCGCATACATTTTTTTACTTGTACCACAACAAATGTTCTTTTTTAGCTTTTCGTGTTGTATTGACTTCATCTAAAAGGATTTTAAGTTTTAAAAAGTTCTTGCCTTCTATAGTAACCCTTTATAGTGATAATTTAGATTTTAGTTTTCCACACCCTTGAAATTTGAACATAGCAGTACTTTTCTTTTTAAATTTGAGACAGAAAACGAGCATGCAGTCCACTTGATGCCTTGATCGCTGCTGCCCATGGACATTTATAATCAACCCAAGATAGGATCGAAGTTTTTTCTTAGGTCAATCACAAATGCGAGGCTATTCCTGAGGACCACGTTGGAACGCATCGGTTAAGTATGTCTCACTGACCACATGTTTCAAACCAGAACACAGCAGCAAGAACACTACTGTTATGAGGCAGAAATAGGCGATGCGGTAGTGACTCCAGAGTCTAGCGAAATGATCTACCTAAATATATATCAAAACAGAAATGGGACTAGGAAACAACTGGGAAAGCCGCAAATTTCATAATTAATGCAAGTCCAAGAAGATAATGAAATGTACACCGTAAACGACTTACCACCGTCTGACGTATTAATGACTCAGCCCATTGTGTTTCCTAATTATTTCACTTGGAGAATAGGAGCTCTTTGAACTTCATTATTTAAGCACCAACGAATACACTGGCATTGTCAAAGGGACGATACGGATTTTAATTAACAAAGGTGCGATGACGTGCACTATCGTAACAGTTCCGGGTTTGATTCCTCGCTAGGTAACTTGATCAAGAATCGAGAATCAAATGTTTTATTCATTATAAGGCATAATGAGCACGAACAACTTCATATTCATTTCTGTTGGTCTGTGCTCATCGGCTTTCGATTAACTTAGATGCTTCAGAAACTTGTTTAAACCATTATATTTAAGCTATTAAAATCAGTCTTTCGTCGTATTTATTTTTCTCACAAACATTATTATAGTAAAGTAATGTAATAGTACATAAGTTAGAACTCCAGTTGTAGTACAGAAATTATACATTAAAGTTATTGTAAATCCGTTAAAGGTTGTCGAAGGAGTTCGGATTTGATGGTCACGTCAGCTGCTACACAAGGGAACAGCATTTTTGGTGAAACGTTATGATTAACTCCTAATTTTTTCAATGTGGTAATTTAAGCTTCGAAATCAGAGTTTCAGATATAGCGTTTTAAAACACCATATTTGACTAACCATAGTTGGTTAATGTAAAAAAAGAAATCTAACCTAAACTAAGTTTACTCTTAAGATTAACTAAAAGCATTTTTTTTGGTAATAGCCAGACCGAGCTAAAAAATAAAACAAACATAAGCTATGTTTTTAGGTTAAAACTGGACCGAGATCGACTACTCAGATCAACCAAGCAGAGTCCGGGTTTTATAAAGACTTGGTTACCGTTCTACGAACGAAATAGGCATAAAGGACATAAAAGATTCCACGCATGGTCACGCAACACGGCACATTGCTCCAGAATGGGACTGATCGGGGTTGCATAGAATTTCAATGGCCGTACATCTTATTCGAATACATATCTCGGTCCGACTATTACGCATACCCTTTTCACGCCCGAAGACCATAATGACGCATGTCGCTGAATATTTTTATTCCAATGAAAATGGTTGCCATATGTTTTAGTATGTATGTAACCTTTTAA
>DWNJ01002711.1:0-10283 GCA_018250275.1 Udranomia eurus
TATACATAAAACCCAATTAAAATATATTTATTAATTATTTAAAAATTGTTAATTGTACGCTTTAAACTAATTACAACTATTGTATGCCCGAATAGGGTGGACTGTTCAAAACCATTTGCTTGTAGCATCTTTGTCAAGCAGTCAACAATAAATTATTTTCTTTTCATTCATTCATTTGTCGTCATTGTCGCAGTCACCAGTCAGTCACTCACCAAAATACCCCATTTCGTCGTTAGTATTGTTTAAATAACATCAACTGCTTTGCTACAGACCCCGCGCTGCCATGATCCAGCTCTGTTCCTAGAAGGGCATTCATCGTCTCCATCAGGCTTCTTCTTCATCCACATCTGTATGTTAGTATAGGGCCCGTTCGAATACCGACAAAAGGACCGGCGTTGACTCAAAGACCGACTAAACATTATCGGTTTCGCGGTATCTGTTCAGTTGGAAACAATGGTCGATCGACTATTATTAGTCTGAATAGAATTCGCAGCCAGTAACCTCGTTACGTCTCGCCTTGTTAGTGTCAAGGAAGGCTAAGGATTTTCTTTTATGTACAGATTTGAACCGTTAGATACGCCCTTGCCTCAATAATAATTGTGTTTGGCACAAAACGGTTACATTTGTGTTTGGAGATTTCAAATTAGAATCGGTTATTAGGGTGGCGTTTTGTGCTTTAAAAGCGGCTGGGAAGGTACGACTTCTTTATACACTGAAGAACTGCCAATCCATCCTATCCTATTACTATTATAAATGTCAAAGTTTGTGTGGATGGTCGTTGTTATTTCACGCTAAAACTCCTAAACTAATTTAGAAGAAACATTAAATCGCTTTTACATCAGAATAAAAGATAGGCTATGATTTATAAAGATTTCGTGTAAATTTACTAAAATACAACGATGAATGTTAAGTGTTATATACACTTAATATTCGTACACGGGCAAAGACGCGGCCAACAGCTAGGTCCGAATATATATTTCAGTACTTATTAAATTCGACTGGAAAAGTACCACTGCTCCCATTAATACACTCTGAAGTAATGATAAAATACATAAAGCGAGGCAACCATTTTACTCAGATTCGTGAGCAGTTGAAAGCATACATGTAGTTTCGGGAGTTAAGACTTTACTCCTAATTGGACGTGACATTTAACAAACGAAGTCTGGTCTACACGCAAGTTTTATTTATTTATTTATTCATTTATGCACACAAGTAAAAAATGTACAATTAAGGTATGACAAAAGTTAGTGCAAAGGCACTGCTTATATCTAAAGAAATCTCTTCCAGCAGACCTGTGACTGGAAAAGAAATATTAGATGGAAGATAGGCGCGCATAAATACAAAAATTTATTATAAAATTCAAAATAAAAGAGCCATTTTATCTAAAGCTGTTATTTTAAAAAAGGACCTAGGACGTATTTTTTATTACAAGTAATTAAATTTAGTCGAAATAAAGCTGAAGTCTACCTTTGATCTTTACGATTCATTCTATAAATAATCTAATAATAATCTCTATAAATTATGGTGAAGTTTCGACCGAAGTAACTTTAAACGTAACATTTTCCCGCGTGCCAATCTTTCGACCTATCGAAGTTTTAATGATATCACTGAACTCTTTAGTTAACGCCTTTATTTACCGCCGTACAATAGCATCGTGAAATACCAAAATTCTCAATATACTTAAACTTAAACTCAAAATACTTAATTCAAATCAGTGTCAAAGATCCCGCCAGATGGCTTATACGTGAATAAAATATGTACAACTTACTCGCACATGCCATATTCATTGTATATATTAACTGTTGCATTAGAAATTCAAGGTTCTAGATGTTTTAGATGTTCACCAATTAAAGTCTACTAGCTATACCCACAGCTTCGCTTTTATAACATTGAACTAGCAAACGAGCATTCTGGATAAATTGTACGCTATGTCCTTTTCTGTACTCCGAATAACTTTTTTTTCGTATATAAATCTCTTTATAAGTCCTTTATAAAATTACGATCTGTATGTGTGCATCATGTTATCTGATGAGTCTATCTTAATGAGTAATTTAATGTTCACTTAAACGGCTAAAATATGTTGTTATGAAGAGTGCATTCACTTCTTACATAACTGTGACAAACAAACTTACATTCGAATGTGTAATATTAGCTAGAAATTGTAAAACCAGGTATTGTTTTTCGACAACTTCACGCATACATTTAAAACGTGTTTCATCTTCTCACGCATTTTAAATGTTTCCGAAGTAAAAAGTAGTTTGAGAATCTTTAAAAAGTCTTGTCTTTTTAATAATATCCGTAACCGGTTTCGTAATTTAAATGATAAGCTCACATGGTTATAATGCGAATAAATTCAAATGAGACAAAATATAGATGTCCTTATAGATGGTAAGAGAATTTGTGGTATGCGACTCCACTCATTCTCAGCCTCCATAGCAATTCCAATTTACATATTTAAACTGATAGAACCTGCCACCATCATCTTTCTCTGCCTTATTATAGTTATGGCCGCTATGTTCTGGTTTGAAGTGGTAATGAAAAGAGGCTTTCAGTCCTCAAAGGTCGCAACGCATCTGTTGTGAATCTTAAACAGGACTTCCACCCGTAGTCCCCTGAGCAGCAGAAGGGCGCCAAGTCGGCGCTATTAAGCCGCGGGCAAAACATCTGCCTAGTATAAGTATTCTCCTGTGAAAAGTAATGGGGCCACATTAACTTTAAGTTAGTTTTAAGCTAGTTATAAGTTAGCTAGGGAAAATAGGGACCACTCGGTACCATTTTAGCTAGGAAGGAAAAAAGGACTTCCATCCTGTCTAGGATTATTTTTTCACCAGTCCTAGTCAAAAGTCCTACGATGGCACAGGATTGGCAGTGATTTCAAATGGATTGCATATATGAGTAGCTCCTGAAGGTTATAAATCATAATATTAAAACGTGAAGCAAATAGTTTAGTACCACTTTTTACAACAATTACACAGACGGAGGAGTATGAAATTTGGCACAATTAAAGTTTGTACGGATAATAAGTGCAAAAAGATAAAATATTATATATAATAATACATTAGAAATGCATTAAATTATTAAAATAACTACACACACAGTCTTTGACGTACACACGTATGTAGACGCCTGTTATAAACGGAACGTCAATTTATTACTGAATCTAAAGTGACGTGGGCATCGGAAATATCATTACAATTAATGTCATTTTGTGTAGTCAAAAAATATTTCCAATATTCTACTTGGCATCTCTACTTGGCATGCGCGTTTTGCGCATAGTCAATGACAAAGCATTTATTCTATAAGTATAATAAGTAAATATTTTACAATTTAGTGATTAGAAGTAGCAATGCAATGTTTACCGTCTTCAGGTTGAATTCGTGATCTATTGCATATCGCTACCTCTGTTTCGTAAAAATAATGTCTTGTTAACTAAGACAGCAAATATGTAATAAATATTTATTGCTAAATGTATGCATATATCTTGTTAATTGCGTACGGCGCCGCAATCTTTTTTGTTTGTTTATTTAAATGTCATTAAAGTTTAGCTACATGGTAGTTTTTATATGTATGCATGCGTAGTTTTTTAATTTATTTATCATAAATAAATATTATTCATATTTCCTATCCGTTTTTTTAACGGTGAATAATTATAAAAAAATATGTATATTATTTATTTGCTACTACTTTGTTCAGTAATCATTTAAATATTACTAATCTATCCTATTTTGATTTTTAACTTTTTTTAATAACTGAATTTAAAATATTATACAATTATATGTCTATCAAACATAAACCTATACATAAAATGTAAATAGAACCTATGAAGAAATATTTATTTAAAAAAAGAAACGATATTTTTATTTCTTATGTTACAAGTTTACAAGTTAAACATAATATAAAAGTATAATGAGGAAATAATATAATACGTCTTGAATGAAAGAGATAAAGATATCATTGAGTATACATAGTATACAGGAATACAGCAATACTCCGAGAGATGTAAGAATTCCGTATTTCTTTTTAAGAACCGAATCCTAAAGCATTTTTATGGGCTCATACTTTTCCTACTATCTTACTAGATACTATTATTGACGAATGACAAATCAAAGTTACGAATGTATAAGGTCTTGAACCGTTGAGAAACAGTAGAGTTAACTTGTGACGTGGGTCATCCTCTCTCTGCGGAATTTATTGCATCCAGAACCTCCGATTGCAATACACTAACGTTTATACGACTATAATAAAGATGATGGCAATAAATCTGATACCAAAAATCTTAATTAATATTTTTTTAAACTTGATACACTTTTATGATACAGAAATTACGCTTATGTTACTATATTGATCGCCTTCGGTGTTGCTTAAATTGATCGATCGTAAAGCCATATCTTTTTATGGACTATAATATCACTTACTTACAGTATAGTATAGTAGTTTAGTACATATATTGGATATTTTCAACAGCGTTGCCAGATTTTTGAAATTTTGATTTTGAAACTTTTTGAAAAAAGCGGGATTCTTTCGTCGAAATCGGTATACAGTAAAAAAACGTATATTTATAACTAGATGTTGTAAATATTTATCTTTTTATTTGAGTTTTAAATTACGTTAGCGTGACAATAGATATAGCCATAGAAATGTATTTTAAGAAAAATATGATATTTTAAATCAGATTGACCTTATCGTCAGGTAGTTGAGTCTTCTTCACTATTTGTCCTACATTTAACATTTTTATCTTGGAATCAACGTACATGAGAGGCAATAACTTTTAGTGGAGTTATACCCGAAAGCATGACTAAGCCTATCTCGCGCGGGACATCATATTTCGATCTAAAAATCGGGACGTCTGGCAACGCTGGTTTTCAAACCCTCAGATAAAAGTTTAACGGTTGCTATCTTTAGATAACAAGCACGCAAATACTGGGGAAATAAGGGAATACATGACGTCTATACAAAGAAGAAAATACAGAATGGGTTTGTAGTTGGTTGCCATGGCATACTTCCGTGCGGTATGCTCCATATCTTCATTCGACGCTTCACATTATAATTACTTGCAGATACTACGTATACGTAATTAAATCTAGGAAGTGAATAAGTCCTTCGTCTAATTATCGTATAGATGTGAAACTAGAATATTATGTTACTGATATTGGTTGTATTGGAATTGCACTTAAAGTGCATTTTTCTTATAATGAGCACGAGTGACTTTTTATGACTTCTTAAAATCATTTTAGCGTGAGATATCCGGTTACAATATACTGTACATAGAGTTAGAGTTATATTTTACGCTTAATAGGAATTTGGGTGATGATTTGGATAAAATTTGGATCATTCTCTAAAAAATAGCAGGCGAAAGCTAAATTAAAAATATTTGTGGAAGACTTTTGAATTTAAGAAACGTAAAATTGTAAAACATTTTAGAAAATACAATTATTCGAGTCCTCGAGATAGTAATAATATTGCTAAAGGAATTAGCGATTTCTATATATAGAAAAGTTTCCGTCCCCAATCATTTGCGATACTTATTAATTTAGGAGTCTCCTAGTGTAGAAAAGGGGCATTTCATAGAACAGACGTTGGGGACATGTGACGCAAGGCCCTCAGACGCAATCCGAAGGCCGGCGCAAAGGTCACGACTCCTATCGACCCAGCGGGTCCAATCTCAATACTCGCCATACCAGTAATTTTTATATCATCTGTGATATAATCTAGACGGGTTTGTTTGATACACACACATTTTTGTTATAATATGTAATGATTGTTATGTTGATGTTTGTGCAGCTGGGCGTCATTAAGCTTATGTTTGACTATAATTAGGTATTGCTGTTTAAACTAGTTTTATATTGTAGGATGACATCAACTAGATATACCACCAACCATTCAAAAATTGTATAGTCTCTAGTTTTTCATTATATATGAATGTTTGATGTTTTGTACTATATTCATTATATTCATATTCATATCTATTCCATATTCAAAAGGCGATCTATCTTATTTAGTCTACTCTAGGATACAAATGTAGATGTAATGTGTCTTAAGTTAAGTTGGTCTTAACTCTAGTGTATGTGACTAAGATTAGTCTCGATTAGACTAAAATTAGTCTCCAGAAGCAATACACCTGTTATTGACTTCAGCCTCGACCGAGGCAAATAGTAACTTTATTCGCTTCATTCCACGTACCTACATTCCGATAGTAAGGGATCCTAGATGAAGCGTGACTAAGTTACAATATTGATTTGGCTCCGAGCCAAGCTCATTAAATCATTTAGTGGACTATTATAAATATGGAAAACATTAGATATCATTTATTTTCCGACTACCCTTTAATCATCTTAAAGTCAAACACGATATAGGCGTCCCATAAATTGAAGCACTCTATGTAATCATCTCGATTGAAATGTCAATATTTTAATATTTAATGTTCTATTATTATGATAAATGGTCATCACTCTACTCAACAAAGTTATTTTGATTTATTTCATACTTGACGAGCCTCCGCTTTATATTTGTTTGTTTTAATTTTATTTCTATTTTAATAAGCCTTTTTCTGAAGGTTTATAAAATATCCGCTAGCGGTAGCACCACTAGTATCCCTAGCGATAGCGGCGACACATATATTTTGATTTTCCAGCCAATTTACCTCTCCTGAAAAATTAGCAGCAAATTTGTATGATTTTAGAGAAAAAAGGCTAATTCAATTTTGATATCCTATCTAACAAGTAGACATAGGTTAACAGTGTTTACGCATCAGAGATCACTTCAATAATTATGAACTATGCTTATTTTTTTGGATTTTAGAATTAAAAATTCTACGTATAAGAAGAACAATTTCACAAACAGCCCATAATTAGCAGAATCGCAAAAATAATAATTAACTTAGTGACTACACACACAACTCATATTTTCCTTGACAACTTAAAATAAAACGAACACAGTGCAAGATTATTCAAATTCGAGTTGTTGACGCATATTTATAAATAATTACGTTATAATTAGTTGCGTTCGTCCTAACCTTATCTTGTCTTATTATAAACAAAATACTTGTGTTTAGTTTACGCAATTCGACCTTGACGTTGACAGCTGATTGACATGTAAATAGAATTCAAGATGGCCGATGAAGATGTCAATTTAATGAAATCGGTTTCTACTTAATTTGTCATCAATATTTTAATGCGAGGCGTGCGTAGCTTCGCGCGTTGTTTGGATCGAATGCGATTAAGAAGTTAAGCAACGTCGGCCGCGGTCCTATTTGTGACTGGGAGGTAGCTACCGAGGTTGAGACGAGCACGAGCACCTGGTGGTAAGTGGTTACTGCCGCCCATGCACATCTGTAATCAATCCAAGACAGAACGACAACACGACAGGACGAAGTTCTTTCATAGGTCGATCACAAATACATTGCTACCACTGAGGACTAAGTTGGAGCGCCTCGGTTTAGTACGTCTCCCTAACCACACCCGGTAGTGCCTCCGGAGTCGAACCGTAAAAGGGTGGTAGAAACCACCTTCAGGTATATGTAATACGTAGGGTATATGTAAGGGTCTGAGAGAAAATATGAGAGATACAATGACATATTAATGAAAAATATTCACACTTATACAAATAACGGATTACTTCACAAACGGTAATTTTGTTAATACGAACCTATATTTGATGTAAGCAATATTCTAAGCTCTTGAACATAAAACCGCACAGAATTTCCAGACCTGGCATTTAACTTATCTAAGTTATACTCTAAGCGCAATGATTGCCAACGATTTTCGAACCATAAACAACAAAGATCTATAGGGTAGCTATCTGTGATCTTTTAACCACAGACAACGGACTATAGAATGAATAACGAAGACAATAAACAAAGGAGTTATTATGGTCTGATAAATGCATAGCGTATGTAGAATGACATTTTTCTCGCAAAGAAAACACGCAAAATGCACAATAGTAACAGATTTGAGCGGAATGTCGCGAACGAAGTTACTGCATTCGGGGTCTGCGGCGTGGCGTGAGCGATAAGCGATTTCATAAACGAATAGTTTTATGTCGTCGTTAGTCGTTACTAAAAGTTAATATAATATACATACTTTAATATACATACATACATACGTTAATATATATATATATATATATATATATATGTATACTTTTATAAAAAATAACTTAAATATGTATACTATTTTAGTTCGTAAACGGAAATTTAAGTGTACCCATTACGCTGCTCAAATATGACTTACGAAAATCCCAGAATTCGTTACTGATATATTAATTTTGTAATACTGTGTCTTACACAGAAACAACTTATCAAGAATTATTCTAAAACGAAATCCATATTTCCGAGACAGTCTATTTAAAGCGTCCTCTTTTAGCTTGGGCCAGACAATACGCACGCACATACCCACAAGATGCGGCGTCAGATAGTTTTGTTCCATACCTTTGTTACTGTACTGTGGCTCACAGAAGCGATAAATCAAATATGTCGCCCGTCGGCAAGACGTAGCTAATGCAAAAACGACTCAATTGTGCTCTATATTTACATATGGTGTATTGGCAATCCAGTAAATGTATTGTGCATAAAAAAATGTAGTCAATGATATTTAATTCATTCTTTCATATATAAAATTATTGAATCTGGCGTAGATTAAAATGTGATGTATTTTAACTTGAAATTGATAACGAAAACAAAGTACACTTATGTATTGTTTGCAACAAAGTTTGTTTATTTATTTTCTGAATTCGCTAATTACCACGTAGAGCATACATCATTAACATCATTAACAATTAACATAACGATTTTCCATCGTGATCGTGATACTTTAAATACGAGTATCTTGCTTCAGCGATATTATTATGTATATACATATAGTAATATTTAAGTAAAGAGTACCTGGATGATATTCTCAACGTAGATATTAATTAAAACATCTCTGCTGACTTCATTTAAATACAAATAGTGGTGTTCGATTGAGGCATCTCTATAAAGTACTTAGTCAGAATGATCTCAATGCTGTTTCAAGCTATGAATATTAATTGGTAATGACATAATAAGAGTTAAAGAAGGATATATTAAAAATATCATGATTCAGATTAATGTATCTACTTAATAATTTAGAAAAATAAATAGACCGTCCGACCCCTATACAATACATATACCTACGAAGCTCATATATAAATACATATTTTTATATATACTCCATATACAAATCCATATTTTTTTAAATAAATCGCCATTAGAAAAAGACGAGTCAATTGAGAGAATGTTGTTCTTCAAAATAATCCTGCACTAAATTTAAGCTATAGAGTGATAAATGAGTAAAAATAGATTGAACATTTCCTTAGATTCCATTGATACATAGAGGTAGGAAACATTTTTTAGGTGTTCCTACTTCCCTGCTTCCTTTTATCCCTGAGTTAAATAGTTTTTGGAATCGAATTGTACGTTTATTTTCTTCCTCCGTGTACTTGGCTCTTGTACGTTCACAACTCTTGTCCTATTTGCCCGAGAAATGATTTTAGAAAGCTTACTGATATGCCCGAAATTAAAGCTTTTCATGGCTCACGTGCAAAACCGTAGACGGAAACAAAATAATACAATTAATAAAGAATTCCAGCAAGCTAGTAAGTTCCACGTGATGTAATCACCACGTGACGCTTATTAAAACATCCCGCCGCCAGGATGGAGCTTAGTGTAACGAATTAACGAGCCTTTACAAAGGGCAATATAATTATGAAGTCATTATCATTATTGCTAACATTTCTATGTCATATCTTACATTACTTTATAATTAAAATAATTATGAAATCATAACGTTATTGTGAATCTTATTTACATTTACGTTGTCATCACTATTATGTAATAGGGCACCGTATTAATAAGAAATTATCACATTCTCAGACATAGAATAATGGTAGAAACGTACATATAAGCAATAAGTGTCTTGTAGAGATTTTTGAAAACAGATTTGTACTTTTCTATATCACTCTGTATGTATAATATTAGTAGGGTGTCTCTTCCAAGGACATCATTGTATTGGATTTTAACAAAAGTTTTTTCGAAGTGGTGTACAGAGAACTTCAATTTAAAGAGAGGCATTATGTAGTCTCCTCAGAAACGGAAAAAAGTATTTGTTCCAGAAATAGAGATCCTCATGTAGAGATATTCCTAAGCCATATGGAATAAAAAATCTAAATGATTAATATCAGCGCGTTGATGTCTTTTATACTACTGAACATTAAGGGTCAACACAGCCATCGAATTCTGCAGATAATTTTACAGGTAATTCTTCAATTAT
>DWNJ01002712.1:0-10282 GCA_018250275.1 Udranomia eurus
CCGATGTTATAAAGCAGAAATAGGTGTGGCGGTGGTGCCTCCGGAGGGGGACTGTAAAAGATTCTACCACCTTCAATTATTAATGATATAGGACTCCGGGAAGCGTAAATGCTGTATCTCATAAATCAAATTTTACAGGAGAAATAAAACAAATAAAAAAATCATAATTACTAAAGTTTATAGTATAAAGAAAACCTATCTTTTAATTGAAATCTCGTCATCATCATATGCCGTTTTAAAATGTCCCTAAGACTGTTTTTTGATATACAGCCAATGTGGTTCGTACCGACAATATATTGTATCATAAACTAATAAATATTTTACGATAAAATATTGTCTAACTACCACACTGGCATTGGCACCCTTACTTTGATAGACGTTAGACGTCTCAGACGTTAATTTGTATACACATTCAATTACAGTGAACCGTTAGTACCTATAGATGAGAATTTTCAAAATGCATTTTTCTCATTTAAGTGATGTAATTTCTTTTGAGGAAATAAAGATTTCTTTAAACCGAAGAATTCCGATTTACCGTGTCAATATTCTCAATAGCTTGAATTTTACGCGCACCTTAAATACTTACATTGCAAAATTACAAAATAACTAATGACACTGCATGAATGCAATGTGTCTGACAATTCAATTATGACGTTCATGTTTCAAAAAAAGAATAAAAGTTTGACAAATGATCGAATCGGGCATCCATCAATTGGCAAATTGGTTCCGCCACAGAGTAAAAATATCAAATACACATCGGTTTTCTTTTTTTTTTATTAAAATAGGAAGCAAAATAGAACGTTATTCTACCACAAAGTGAAGATATCAAATAGATATAGACCTAGTCTTTTTTTTATTTATCAGGAGGCACATATAGTTCCGATTCCAGTTCTAGATTAAACAAAGGTAATCCAAAATTGAACTCGTTGACGAAAGAGTAGGATAAGAAAAAATACCACTGCCTATATAGACCCAACGTTTTTTACCAGATTTTTACCAAGTGGTTACAGTATGGAATCACAGACGAACATTTAATTTATATGTATATGGAGTTACCAAAACTTGTAATTGTTTATTCATTATTAAAATTAAAATATGAAAGTAATATGTAGGTATGGAGAAATATATGAAACGGAATGTAAGACGAACGATTGTGCCTGAAGAAAGAATGGAACGGGGGAATAAAATATGAGAAATGAAAGGGATGGAAGGTGTAAAGTTCATCTTGTAGTTTTAATGCAAGAAAATAAAATCCAATGTTCACATTTGGAATTCTATTTAAATAGGTACCAACATATGTATAAATGACTTAGCCGGTTACAATCTACATTACCATAACAACAATATATCATGAGAAAAAAAGAAATAAAATCGGGAATCGGCGCCAAATCAAATGTCACACACATTCTTTATCAAAACAGAGGCAAAGAAACACCCGCGCAGCCACGCCCCGCCATCAATAACATTCGCACAATGCCTGGATTCCCGTAAAATGCGCGATTTAGCGAAAAAAACACGTGAAAATGAGCAATCGATGTTACGAAAAAGTTATTAATAACCTTTTTTTCCGTATTGTGCCCCTTTTGATGGTAATATCGGCGATTGTGTTTCGAGGCAAAAACCGCGTAGCTTTTTCTATTGAACCGTTATTGCCTATACAAACAATGAAATACAGTTATTTTTATTGTTAGTATATCTAATAAAATTAAGATTTTATACGTTTTTTTACTTATTGGATATAAAAATAGGTTATTATATGTAGTAGTAGTCTTGGATAAAAAAGGAATGCTCGTTTCACTAACATTAGGACGACATTAGTTTAACATTTCTTGGATACTGTAGAACTGAATAAGTTCAGTTCTATACTATTATGATAAAACTATCTCTCTCTCTTGAAATAAAATTAACTTTTAATTAGTTATGTAAAACATTACGAGCTTATCGGACCCCAAAATCATTAGTTAACATCATCTAAAACAGACGAACTTTGTCCACAGGTAAAAATCTGGTTCCAAAACCGCCGAATGAAATGGCGGAATTCGAAAGAGCGGGAACTGCTTGCGTCTGGCGGCTCCAGGGAGCAGACTCTGCCTAACAAGAACAACCCCCATCCCGACTTATCCGACGCCGAAGCAGACAAGCCGAAGCTCTCCCCACTATCCCCAGGAAACGAGGAGGATGAGCTGAAAAACAGCAAAATGTTCGCTTCCACATCCAACTGTCAAAGTGAATTCAGATACGACGACAAGATGGCCGCCGGCGCGATGTTCCCGCGCGAAAGCTACCCGAACATTGAAGATGGTGACGATTATGACAGCGACAGCGCGACCGACGAAGAAATCAATGTGACATGACGTGTTTTTGTATATAAATAAATAATAATTGACAACCTGTATATTATGGTAGATGTAGAATAATTTCCATAATACACTAATAAGTAAGTTTTTGTGTAAAGGATTTGTAATATTTCGTCCCTAGATACCTAATGTTAACTGTTTATCAAGAAATGCAACGGTGAATGCAATTAAGTACGTATGGAAAAATCAGTTTCTGGGAAATTCATAATTTCCTCTCTAAAATTAGAACGGTACCTATATTATAAGACGATTGTTTGCCGTTATTTTACGCAACATTTTGATTTTAACTAGTAATGAAGCCATGAAACAGAGATTGACGTTCACATGCAATACTTTCCTCCAAAACAGTTAATATTTCTATCCAAAGCCATTGTTTAGTAGTAAAACGAAGAAAGTTTTTTTGGAACGCAAAAAAAATTGTTGCCTATTTTCGGAAATTTGCCCATATATATTGAAAAGCCATGTGGGTAGTTTGGTTAATACACTAGTGCCATCTACAGCTAACTTAAAAGTACCCTTTATGATCAATAATTTTGATTTAACATCAACATTATTTAATCAGGACCATGCATCATGGATCATTACATAACTATAGCTGCTTTAATTTTTAAATGACTAGGTAATATTAACATAAAATAATTAAGCAACCATGTTTAAATTATTAATTATCTACTTGTAAATTATCGATACTCTTTAGAAAAATGTAAAAATTGCACTAAATTTGTAAATATTTCAAGACGCTCTCTCTATCTCTCGAGAAATAAGAAATTTCTCTTCAGCATAAAAAATGATAACTGAAAAACCTTTTACAATGTGTCCAATGTTATGCGTTGCTCAGTATTTTTTTTATTTGTTAATAACTTGCAATGTTTATACATAATCTAAAAAAGTCCTTCAAATTTAATTAAGGTAAAATAGTATCATTTATTTTTTTAAATTGCGCTTTAAAAGAAATCTGCCAATTGTGTATCAGGCTTGCTATAAACTGAATACAGAGAAATGTATTATTTAAAATTTAATTTTTATACGGATGTTACGGAGGTGTGATTCCGAATCTGAAAAGTCGGTGTTTTCAAATGTTTTTACAAATCGGTTCAGAATTCGTTCGAATAATCGTGGTCATTAAGATTTTAGAAAAAAAAAGTTGTTTTAACGCATTTTCAACGATTTTAAATTAAATTAGATTAAAATTACAAAAAAGTATTTATTATTTTTATTAAAACAGGCTGAATAGCTGCTTTATTTTATTTTATTACATCTACTCTCTGTTAATACATCTTTCTTCAGCCTTCGTTTCCGGTTCCGGATTCGGTTCCTACGAATATTTAAAAACTCTTACGATTCGGTTCTGATATCATCACTTGCGAACTATCCTAATTATATGGAACGGACTACTACTGACTACTACTGTAAATATAATTAAGTTGCCGAAAAATATAATTACTATTCAAAAACGCACCTCAAATTGTTTGAATAGTTCATTTTGCACAATTGTATTAAGATCTCATAGTGTAAGCTTGGGTATAAGGTTAATCGTACACAGATACTCTAGTCGTCTATATCAATTAAAGTCAGTGGTGACATTTTCAGTATTTATTATTTATGTTTCCTCCACTGAGTGAATTATTTATTTACCTAGAATTTGAGTGCGTTTGACCTCAATCTTGCCTAATGGGAAGCAACGATGAGATCTAAGGTGGTGCACGCAAGCTCAAATAATGCCTATTCACTCTTGCCTTGAAAATCCCTATATTATACGAATCGGGAAACAGCGATGCGGGGAGGGAATTCCATTCCTTAGCTGTTCGCAATATGTATGATGAAGCGAAACGGGAAGTGCGGTGAGGAGGAATATCAACCACATATGGATGGAATCCCTGTCTACGCCGCGTCGTCCGATTGTGGAATGGTGCAGGAGGAATCAAATTATGCAATTCCAGAGCACACTCACCGAAATGTAGCCTGTAAAAGACAGATAGACTCGCCACTAGGCGGCGGTGTTCAAGGCTTTGAAGCCGACCCGCCGTGAGCGTCATCAACATGTCTTCTGGCGCGTCTATCTATCGTCTATCTATTTATTGCCCATATACGATATTATTGTTTATGTCTTTACTCCATGATATAAACAGATGTAGAACTTACCGTTAGTCGTGGTTAAGGAGAAATTCTCTCGGTGTGAGGTCCCTGAAACAAAGAAAAAAATTAATAAATTATTATATTTCTTTACTTACTATTACTAACTAATAGTAAAAATTAAAGCATAGGCTTACGATCCTTACCCCATAAATGTGGGTTTAAGCCCCATTTAAAAGCATGATAATCATAGAATTGATCTCTCAAAACTCCTCCTAAATTGACACAGTTCTCAAAGGTGGAAATGCGTGCTTGAATAATAAATATCTTTAAAACGAAGCTAAAAAAACTATGTTCTCGTTTTGTGAAAAAGAAGTATTATGCTATTTACTATGCAGTGCAATCCATCTGTCTTCGTATTCGGACGGTATAAGTATGATTAAATTTAAAATGGAAAATTAAGACTATAACTCGCTATTTTATATGAATGTCAAGTCTATTTAAATTGAAAAAATTGAATAAATTTTATTATATTGCAAAAACTGACGAAATACCATAAAACAAAATTGTATTCAATATTATAGATGTACATATATACATATGTGTGTGTAGGTATATTTTAATATAACAATATATTAATGTGTTCGTTACCAATAATTTTGATAAGGTTAAAACTAAAACATTAAAATGTGACTGTCATTTTCGATCATCGGACGATAACTAGTTTATAACTATACTTATCAGGCTTCAGAGTCACAGTGTCAGTTTCCGCAGTCTACGTCAACGATGACTGATTTTTAATAGCGGTAAGAGACCCCTAAACACTCCTTAAGATTTATGTATTACATTTTTTAAACCAGATTTTGAAAGGGCTTTCGTAAGCGTCTGTCTATATCTACGTGAATTTTTCTGCCTGCGCGAATGCCTCTTTTGAGTTTTGATTAACTGTATTAGTTTCTCAACATTTCTTACCAGACCGAATAGTACTTTATAATAAATAATATTTTTTAAATTCAATGATTATTTATTACAGTCATATTATAATTTTAATTTGAACTAAAAATACTCAAACCGTTGATTCACTAAAAAAAACAAACACGTGTATTCCAAATTTTAAATGTCACGTCACTTTTTCGCGGGTATAATTCAAGTTTCGAATTGTCGTTCGCAGTGACAGATTGCAGCTGAGGTCATAGATAAGCTACTAGGTATATCTATACCGAGAGCTGAGGTTAACAGACTTACTATTGATTATATTACACTATTGATTTTTAATCAATATCTTATTTCTTACCTCTCGTTAGTAGCTCCAGCAATTTACTCGAAAAATGAAATTCCGGCGTGAACATAATGAACCAACTTCATAAACTCAAAATTTAAACGTAACCATTTGTTTGAATTTCATTACACACACACCTTTTAATTTGAACTACGAACACTCAAAGCATAATACCACTTAAGAAAAATAAACACGTGTTTTCCAATTTTAAAATGTCACGTCACTTTTTCGCGGGTAACATTCAAATTTCGAATTGTCGTTCGTTGTGACAGATTACAGCTGAGGTCATATATAAGATACTGTATAGCGAGCGTAGGTGAGGTAACAGACCAATATTCAACACGTTTCGTGGCTCTTCGCGTGTTATTGTGTCACAAAATATTGGTTTCTGAAACATCGGCGGGGACCGATTGTCGCGAACTGTTTAATTATGCCGCCGTCCCGATTCATTAGTGCACTGGGAGAACAGGGACGGACGACGACTCCAAAGAAGAAAAAATATTGGTATTTTATTATTTTAATCGACGACTAACGACGAATGTATTTATACTCCCGTTCGAATAACATTTTAGTTTATGAAATGAGAACACATTTTATATGAGAAAACAGAATACAGAAGACGTAAGATATGACAAAGATAGTTCTACTATTCTATTTTGCTTTTAGTGTTAGCAAATGAAAATATAAATGAATGTAATAACGGTTATAATATTTAGTTTTCAATGTCAAATAGATATTATATAAGTGAAAAATAACTACGTAATATTATGAAAGAAATTAAGAAATGTACTCAACTAAATCTAAGACTTCCAACACCAATTTTCATGTCACTAATTTTAAATATGCCTTGTCTTCCACTCAATATTCTTGTCTTTCATACGTTATTTCACTCTTGTCTGGGATATAATCATGTGTCTAATTATCATGTTACCGCACGATAATGAAGGCTGAATTCATGCAAATAATTAAACAATAAAAAGCCTAATATGAGTCATGAGCAGCCGGATGAAAATGGTTACAGTATGGTATAAATAGAATAATATAACTTTATTGCTTTCAATTCATAAATTATCGCTTTCAAATTTAATTTAAATTTGAGTAAATTCTACTCTTCTTCGAAAGATTTTCGTAACCCCCAACTGTACTTTCAAAACGAAGAATACGCGGCTGGTATTCTAAAATGTAAATAAATTGCAGAATGGCAGATAAATTACCCCAAACGTATTTCACTATTCAAACAGATATAGACAATGCAATAGTTATTTTAACGGCAGCAGGAAACTATAAGTATTGCTAGAACCATTGAAAGCCACGAACAATCCGTTCTGTGTTCCCAGTAAACATTTTAAGTATTTTATTTACACCGGCTTTCTTGTAAGCGCTGAGTACGGCCCACGGCACCGCCGGAGGTCAGGGTTGTCGACGCTCGTCTTTTGACCCCCATACACCCGTCCCCCACCAACACGACACGAAATTATATATTCATCCCGCTCGCACAGGCCGCGACACTTTGCTTGACTTTTAACCCTTTACGTCATTGTAATTCCTATCCTTCTCTTGAGCGTAACAACACGCATACTGTTGTTTCATACTCACAGGTTATGACATATCGGTCGACTTATGACCCGAACGTCGGTGCTCGCTTCGTCCTCTTTTATCGTTAGTTTTTAACAATAAGCTGTCCTTGTCGATCGTGTCACGACCCCTACCACTAGCCACTTGAATAGATTAGGTGTTTTCGAAGTGTATGGGTTCAATATTCATTGATAGCCCAGTCGTTCGTTGGCATTTTAAATGCACGACTTGAATTATTCTTCAATTAAAATATATCTAGGTATTAACATCGTTTTACATAATGCGTTGGCTATTAAGTAAAACTAGTCTTTTTAGGAATTCATCAACCAATCACCACGATATTAAGAAATATTATAGCCGTATCGACATTTTGTCGACATGTCATTCGATATTTTGGGCACTTTTCATATTTATACAACATTTTATGCTATTAATATTATAAATGCGAAAGTTTGTGACGATGTTTGTTACTCTTTCACGCAAAGACTACTAAACGGATTTAGATCAAACTATACAGTATTATATATATCTTATACATAAGAATAGAATAGAATTGATCTCTAATATACTATTAGTAGTTTACCAGTTTAACTACAATTACGGGTGATAAAACTTAAATAGTATTTTGTATTTATTATTAGCTGTCACACCGAAAAACGTGAATTTATAAAATTACGCAATTTTGCATTACCGCTCTGTTATATGATATTGCATTTTTTTCACTGAAATCGTTATGACGTAATATAATGAGCACTTCCAAACCTCTAAGCAATGGAACATATTAATAGAAATTGAATGTGTAAGAACATTTCGTGGATCGACTCAATAGGTGGCACCACTGCCGCACCTATTTCTGCCTTAGCAGTGTTCTTGCTGTTGTGGTCTGGTTAGAAGTGGTAAGGGTGTCTTCGTTACCATAACCGATGCGTTTCAACTTAGTGTTCAGTAATCTTGAAGAACTTTGATAGCTAATGCGATGCTAATGAACACATTTGCAATCAGCCTGAGACAGAGGACTTACCATCAGACGGACTAAATGCATGTTTGCGTCAATGCGATAGAACTTCGATCCTGTCTTGGGTCAATTACAGGTCCTTTAGGTGCAGTGAACACTTACTATCAGATGAACTGCACGTTTGGTACCTCAATTGTATAAAAAAAGTATCCGTGTCATACGTAGGCTCCCTCTGTTTGTTCCAACAAATAGACCCAGTTGTCGCTTCCGAAGCGCATTTAGCTCACTGCAGTAATCTCAAGAATTCTTGAGACCTAAGCTGTACGCTGCACGTGCATTCTTTACGCAATCTTGCCAAATGGAATTTGTTCTGCGCGATTTGAAATAAATTGTTCTAAGTTTTACGTCTTGCTTTTTGTGTTTACCTTCCGTATTTATTTTATACACCCTGCATCTGATAAGCAGTTTTGTAAAAGCAACCTCAAGCCGGTTAGGTTTGGGCGTTTAAACGGCAACAACTGAATAACGGTATTGGAGCCTTCCCTTCCATTTGCAAGATATATTGAGAATCAGTTACAAAAGTCTTTGAAGTCAGCGATCACTTAAACTTAAGCATGTCAATGCATAGTAGTGATTTCGTTAGTCCCTTGTTTCGAAGCTCAAATCTTGTGCTAGGAGTGGGTTCACGTCAGTAGTGCAATGGGAGAGTAAGGATTGAACCCACGATTTCTCGATCGGAGGTCCGACATCCACTGGGTTATTGTCGCTAAACTTATAGTTAGGTTATTTTGTTCATAAAGTAAATTATAACTAGATCTCACGTGTGGCAGCCCTATTTAAAAGAAATAGACAGGGGTTAACAAGGTGAGGCCCGCTCGAGTGATCTGCCACCAGTGTCGGGCAATAGCGAGATCGCGTGTCTCGAATGTGTCCGTAAAACACAATGAATAGTTTAACTGTTTAGATGTTCGCTTTTAATGGATTTTTAATGTATCGATTTAATTTTTAATGTGTTTTATATTTTTATTGTTGACGAGTATATAGGATTTGCACGTAAAATGACAGTGAAAAGTTTAAAAACTGTATAGTTATTTGGTTTGCATAGATTTTTAACACAATATATGCAAGATATACCCAACTTATACAATCTTTTTTAACGGATAAAAACGGTTTTTAAGTTGTCTTATTATTCTTATTTCTTGAATAATATTTATATATATATATGTTCTTGCACCACCTCTTAAACATAAAAGATGCTACCAAAGGGTAACCTTAATGCCTTCAGGCATTCTCCGCCAGTCAACCCTGGGCGGATAGCGAGAATTTGCGTAGGTGTATATAATTATTATAAATGTGTACAAAACATAATTATAAATATATGTTATAATATATTTTTATCATATAAAATATATCAGCGAAATGGTGTTGGTGTTTTTTAATCGCTACTTTTGATTTGGAAATTTGTAGAATTTGCGTCTAGAATGTAATAAAATAAATTGGGAACGAAAAATATTTGTACATTACATAAAATCCTATTTTATTCGAAGTACTGCGATATACACTGCTGATTTTCCGAAGATAGACGAATGTACCACAATGACTCATGTGACAACTGTGGTTCAATAGAAACAAGCAGAGGTTAACAAGGCGGGGGTCGGCCAACGAGTTTGCGTGTCTTGAATGTGCCCGTAAAATAACAATGAACCATTTATACACTGATTACGTTCTTACGAGTATTTCAATATCTTTGGTTGGAGGAAGCACATATAGAAGCCGTTTAATAGAATATTTTATTAGTTACGATTTACATGGTTCGATCGAGGAAGTTAACTTCCAAGTCTAGGTGGAGTCTTGAATATGACCGTATTTTTTTACTGGGTGGTAACAAAAGAGCATACAGATGGACTGATGATAAGTGGTCAATGCCGCCCATGGATATCTGTAATCAACCCAAGACAGAATCTTTCTTATGTCTACCGAAAATGCGTTGCTACCCGGAGAACTACGTTAAAAAAAAGCATTCCTTTGTTCAAAAACGTCCAC
>DWNJ01002713.1:0-10278 GCA_018250275.1 Udranomia eurus
ATGTATAACGTACGTATTGACGAATAGGTATATTATTTACCCGAACTCACACTATTGGATTTATATTTTGAATACTTTACCTAAAGTAGAACCAACATGTAGAAAGGATATGATTAGTGTTGCCAGATTTAGTTTCAGATTGTAAGGGATTAATGTCTAAGTAGGCAAAAATACGTGATTTCAGATTCTTATATGGGATAAATAAAAAAATAATGAGTTTTTTGTGTATTTCTCGAATAAACATCCAAGTTAGGTTAGGCCATGCAAACGTTGTCTATGAGTACTTTGCAGTCGTAGTATGATCAATTTCACGGGACATTTAAAATCACGCCTGAAACGGGACGTCCCGTGAAATCCGAGACGTCTGGCAACACTAGATATGATACTCCATAACAGTTCACAAAACATTGCTACAAGTTCAATAACTGTATCACTCGTTCCTATACGCCTTTCTATAACATTGAGATAGCGAATGAGCAGTCCACCGGATAGTAAACGGTCACTGACGTCCATAGGTACAGACAGTAAGTAAGGAATATAGTATAATCAACCTAAGGCAGGATCGAAGTTCTTTCTTAGCTCGACCACAGATACGTTGCTGCCCCTGTGGACTAAGTTGGAACGCGGCGGTTGTGTCTGGCAACACCCTTTAACCAGAACGCTACAGTAAACACTGTTTTTATAAAGCAGAAATATTCTACCACCATCAAAACGTCTGGAAAAAACTAGAAAATACAAAGAAACTACAAAATTACCAAGAAACAGAAATAATTGATTTAATTACATTTAGTTTCCGATAACGCTTTACTGTACATTTCCATTCGCTTAATTACAACTGCAATGTGTAGTGTCTAAAAAACAAAATAAATATATTGAAGCCAGTATGAAGTGTAATTAATTAGGTATCGACCGAGGAAAATTACTAGATATGTAGGTATAATACCTTTATTGTTAATGCTATTTTTAAATATTACTTTTATATTTTCTAGTGTCATTATAATCATAGTATCTTATCTATAAATTATATTATTGTTACTACTTTATGCTCGATCTAATCGACTCGCTCTAAAAACGCAGTTAGCGCCCGGCTTTTTTATTCAATAGCAGTTCAGCAGATTCTCTACCTACGACACGTATTTACTTATCACCCAGAGTAAATTTGTATAAAGTAAAATGTACTGAAATGTAACTAAATTCTTCATTCAAAATTCTTCATGTAAGTAAATATTTTAGCTAGGGTTGTTCCCAGCCAAACCAAAATATTGACATAACGTGTTCTGTTTAACCTAGCTAACTTAAGACTAACTTAGTAACTTATAAACAAGTAGGTAGTTCTAATTCTCCCAAAATATGTCATAAAGCAGTGCAAAAACTGTAGTGCGTCAGGTCAGGTCACAATGCGTCACTAGGGGTAGGTTAATAATATTGCGAGTAAAAATATCAGTAGGTACCACTAAAATCTCAATTTTTTTCAGTTACTCATTAATATGACTTTGGTTATAACCGTATCAGGTCAGTTTTAGTCAATATCTCAATAGAAAGAAAATTAATAATTAAGAATTAAGAAATATCTAACACATATACTTTAAAAATACATACTTTTATTGAGGTCTAGATGGTTACCAGAAGTTTATGACTTACAGAGGCCGCGTGTTAAAAAATATCGAAAAACACTGCCATAAAATATATTCGGTAGGTATACCTACGTAAAATATATAGTAGCAATGTCTACTAGTTACGAAATCAAACTCCAATCCATGGTATACCTAATCCGGTTTGAGAACATAACAGCCCATAAGCTTTTTTATATATTGCGGATGTAGTAACTTCGTAGTTATGATGACCCCATCGACCGTGACGTCAATTTAACTCACATTTTCCACTGGTACCTGTACTAGCTGCTTAAGATTATTTTAAACTGTGTTTTAAATGTTTCTTGTATATAATATTCTTTAAATATTTCTTCACAACAAAACGTGAAATACCTATTTCCTACACACACATAAGTATTGCGAATACCTGTTAACAGTAAAATAAAATAGAATTTAGTTTGATTCTAGATACGTGGTTGGTCAATAATTTGTTTTAAAGGTTAACACAAACGTTTAGAAGTGTTTCAATGAACATCTGCATCTTAAGTTGAGATGTTGAGCTTGGAGCTCTAAAAATGCATCCGCATCGCAGTTACTTTTTGTGGAACAACGTTTTGAAATTACTTACCAGCATCTGTTAGCAAAAGTTAGTATTATATGAGGTACTAGCTGTTCTCGTTCTCGTTTTTTTAAATGTATGAACCGATTTTTATGACTAAAAAGCTAAATGTTAAATGAAGCTTACCACAACACAGTAAAAACCGCATTCAAATCAGATTAGCCGCTTTTGAGATTAGTGTGCGCAAACGCACAGACAACCCGACGAACAGACAAGAATTCTAAAAATCATTTATTCATATCTTCCATGTAGGTACAGACAGCAACCACTTCCAGATTTATTACATGTATATATTATATAAATGTAGACGATACATACAGATGTGTGTGTATAAATATGTGTTAGTATATACTAAGTACCGTATATGTATGTATAAACAGTAACGAGGAACCAGAAACACCTGCATTTAGTTACCCAATGTTACCGTGCTGCATAGTTTTGCTCTACAAAAGTTTCTACGGTCTAGATGCATGATTAAGATGACGTACACGTAAGGAATACTACTCAGGGCCGAATTTAGAGATGCTTTTATTCAGTGGCGGATTCACACACTTGCCGCCAGTAGTTGGCAGAACCTTTCACGGTTCGACTCCGGAGGCACCATCGCCACACCTATTTCCACCTTATAACAGCAGAATTCTTGTGGAGGCCTCGGGGCAGTAGCCCCGCCTGCCCTCCCTCACATCCGGCCCTGATACTACTAAAAACATACTCAGTGGCTTTTTGTATAACTTGAGATTACCAAGGTGCCTCACAATTTTACCATAAGTTACTTAATACCTATAAAATACTAAATGTTCAATATTGATTTTTCTTCTTTTCTAAAGTAAGACTACGAGTGAGTATATCTGAATTTAAGCAGAAACAAAGGTTTCGTTACATCATTTCCAATGAATAAGTCTGACGATTTCTTTAATTTTAACAAAACTTTTAATGTTATTTACATATAATTAACACGGCCAGTACGTACATTAAGAAAGTAAAATGCGTTCAAGTTCATATGTCACGACGTTGGATAATAGATAGTTGGTAATGGTTAAGACATAGTTCAAAAAACATTATTATCTAAATCTATTTAATGGAAATGGGATTACGTAAAAATAGGGGGTTCAAGTAGGATCAAATTATTGGATAGAACGCATATTTTATAGGTAAGCATTATTTAGATACATAGATTGAAACGCGTGTGTCTTTGCATCTCTCGTTTTTTACAGAACTCACACACGGCAGAAAAGACTTTTTGAGAAGAAAAAGAAGATTGAAAAACACTGCACAAGTTATTTTTAAGCTCAACCGTGGTTTTTATGTTCCTGAGGGTTTACTCTAACAACGAATGAAAAAAAAACATTTAAATTAATAACATTATTATTTACTAATCAAAGGATAGTATTTATTTAAACATTATTTTACGTCAAGCTTAACAAATAGTAACGCACAGTCTATATCAAAGGTTAATTGAATTAGATCATTAACATTTAATAGACAATAGAAATTAAAACGTGTCGTAATAGGTATAATGATAGGTATGCGTAAAATGATGCTCAGTTCGTTGGGATTATTGAAGCATATTTTAGTTAGAAATATAGTTAGTACCTAAAATGTATTATTTCCTACTCATTATGTGAGAGATCATAACCAAACTCTAACATCCCCCCCCCTCTATTTTGGCTGCGACTGCGTCTGTACGCAGGCACCTATTTATACTCCAGGTATCGTATCCAGGTATCCAGGCGACTGTAACGTACAGTTGTTCAGTAAACACATCTCATCTCTTATGAAAATACCAACAACTGGTTCCAATATGTGACTAGACGTACGCTGAAATGTATGAAGATTAAGGGTCCACTCTGTTATCATTATCACAAAGCCGGGTTTATGATAATTCACAGCTATTCGGCTAAATTCCGAAGCCGTTGTGGTAAACAATATAAATGTTGTCTGTAAATCTATAGGATCCAATGAATCTTATAATTTTGGATGTGGAAATATATGAACGCACATTTAAATTCTTATTATTATAATGCGTTCATATGTGTGATTAAATGACAAATAATTCGATTTCGAAATTTTGGAATTAGTTTATAGATATTGTGTAGGTAAGTGTTTCTTTAAATAATTTATTATGTATTGCTTATTATTATGCAGGTACATGTACGTGAACGTAAAAACAATAGCGTGGTTTTGTAGAAAAACATCCACGCACATTGGTAATGGACATAGAATTTTTTATTACTGTGAGTTCTATAAATATAGATCTTAAAATCCATAAGACCGAGTTCACAGTTTATAGGTAGGTATATCTTTTTTGATGTTCCTAAGGAATACGACGGCGATTAAAATAATTAGAACTAGGACTAATTTACCATTATAACAGACTAAATCATAAGTCATAACACCTAAATATAGGTATGTAAGGTTATTACTAACACCGGCTTATAACTTTGGTGTAATCATACGAAATGACTAAGTAGTCCTTTTCGTATCGAAATATGGGGTTTCGACAGTAATTCATATCTACACGTATTTCTTACCTTAAGGTGCAATTTAGGTCTTACAGAACATAAATTTACCACAAAGGTGTTTCATAATTCGTAACGAACTAGTATGACTATTATAGGCCAGCTTGAGCCAGTGTATTGCACAGAATATTAACGTACTTACGCTCGATACGTATTCCAAATATTTTACAAGCTTCCGCCGTGGCCCCGTCCCGCGTATAATGTCAACTTTATCGTACCTTTAAACGAGCAATTTCCGAGATTCAGATTATATAAGTGTACATATGTATAATATGAATCTCGCAAGCCAATCGCAAACAACACTAAGCCAATGAGTTTGGTTTGATGTTAGATAAAAATGTTATTAGTTACAGATACCGAGTAAAGCTCGGCCCTTCAGGTACTGTATTTAAATAGAGATATTTTGAAGTATAGGAAGCACCAAAGCCCTTAAGAAACCTAAGACATATCTTGAGTTTAAAATCAAGACAAATTATACTAGTCAACTTTTATTCTAATCTCTCTTGTTGGTTTTCAATTAATTACCGCACCGAGCACTGCCTGCGCTGACGCTAGCACATGTAGTTTAAGACGACTCTCAATGTTAGTCAGCAAAACTAAGGATTAGTCACTATAAACATCTTTTGAGAAACTTTAGAAATAAAGCACTACAATTTTGTTAAACCTTTTTAACCTTGCACCAACGACGTATTTGCGTTCTATCTGAAATATGTAAAACGCTGTTAGACGGCATTTTTCTCAAGGTGTCCTTAATTTAGTTAGTTCCTGTTTTATTTGTTCACGGACATTATACTTGTACATTTAGATACCCGATGAGCAGCAAACATCGTTAGGCCTGCCTTTACTTCATAGAGAAATGAAAAAAAAACTGGCAGACTTCTACTTATTTGACATACTCATCTCAGTTCCGTAAAATAACGCTGATTAACTTTGCCATAATCGCAGGCTGCTATAATTGTATACAGCGCCGCGGCTCTACCGGACAAACTTAGTAATTTTCCAGCAAAGTATGCCTTCTATTGGTATTGGTTTTAAATTAAATGTGGCCAACCGGTTTTCCTTGCAAACTTGAACTCTTCGCCCTTGCCCATACACGAGCTGGACACACAACTTCGTAGAACATTCTGCATAATGCGTAATCTCTACCATCATGGTCTGTCTAGTACATATATTATTCGCTGCATTTGTGATATGGCGTAGTGCATATGCGAGACGTTTTTAAGTTATAACAAAACAATAACATGACATCACTACTTTTAAGTTTTTTTTGTAGTAATGACATTGTAACATAGACTATAGCTTTAATTACATTAATGACTATATAAATGCAATCGAATTTATTTGCATACCTACTTAAAGTGCAAGTATCATTGAAAAGATGAAAAGTCGTAGATTGTACCAAGATCGTCGGTAAAGTCTTGCCTAATAAAACAACGCATAATGTGATATGAAATCGCGAAACAACCACCACATATGATAATGAAATCATAAACAATAATGAAAATGATAAAAAGGTTTTTAATGGTTTTAGTCAGGTCAATAATTTATGAGATATAAATGGTGTATAACTACCACCCGGCGGTAAACCTTTTAAAACTGCATTATCTTTGGTGGTGTTCAAAAAAATAAAGAGAGTGCACTTTGACTGATATTTATTTTGAGTGTACGTTACGATCGTATACATTATAAAGTTTGTGAGTAGCAAAATATTGTAATTGACCATATTTAGCAACCGCCGGAACACGCACATGTGAAATGTGTATGTACAGAGTTCTTTCTGTGTACTCACGAGTATGTCATGTCTTTGAAGGTGGTTGAACCTTTTACGGTTCGACTCCGGACGCACCACCACTACACCTATTTCTGCCTTACAACATAAGTGTTTTTGCTGCTGTATTCTGGTCTGAAGGGTCAGGGAGACATACTTAATTCCAATTAAGTCCTCAGGATCGAAGTTCTTTCTTAGGTCGACCACAAATGCGTCGCTACCCCGAAGGACTAAGTTGGAACGCCTCGCTTTGACGATACTTCGCCTAAACCTAAATAGAATCGTTTCTTATGCTGCAAATGAGTCACGTAAATACGGAGATCAACTTTATAGATATAATCGCTTCGATTCTACTAAAGTTTTGTAACGTGAATTAGGCCTATGGACATTTGTAATCAACCCCAGAGAGGATCAAATACCTTTTTAACGTCTACCAAATGTACGTTGCTGCCCCTGAGTGCTAAGTTCGAACACCTCGTTAAGTGTCTTTCTCTTTCTTCCTTGACACATTCTTAAAACTAGAACACGGCAGCATGAATAGCTACTGTTCTTATAAGATGTGCTGTGGCAACGACTCCGGAGTGGGGCCATGAAACATTCTACCACCTTTACCTGAGGCCCAATATGCTGCTCCTCCGATACGTTTATTATTCAGTTGATAGTATATCATATACGTAAATCTCAATTGCGGCTGCTTATGCCGTATACGCTTGTATTCCGTAAGATATTATTTTAGTGTTGTGGGCAACATATGGTGTAAATGGCAACATTGCTACTTGGCGCTGGCGCTTGGATCAAGTTGGTTTTGGCGAAACGCCATTTCATCCAATATTTATGTTGCATAATTTACGCTAAAAATTTTCATGTACTCGTAGTAACGAAAGTAACTCTAAGCCAAAGACATTATAGGAGAAGAGATAGACCGGCAATACAATACTTTCGTAACAAATCCGCTTCAACCAATTTTTCGGGGGGATTAGCGCGAGGCGTGAATGAAATTGAAAAGGAAAGAAATGTTTCGTATGTTCTCGGATATACTTTACATAGTTGCATCCCTTCCGTTCACTCAACGTTGAAGTAAATAACTTATTTTAATTAATCAATAAATACATTTAAATACCACTTGTGATAAGTAATTTTAGTTTCTGATTTGCCTTTTCGGTTTTTACGCCATATTACAGAATAATAAGGCATTATTTCATTTTTTTTTCAATTTGTCTGTAATTCTTCCTGTTCGCTGGCCGATTGCACACTGGACAGACGTTTGCGAGCAGAGGGCCGATAGTGGTTCGAGGACAGTGGTTCGAGGGGAAAACATAGCGGGCAAGTGTATTGTCGGTCTATCTCTTATAATGTCTTGCCCTCTTTGATCGACATTAACCTGTCGACCAGGTCATTAATTTCAATTAGGACAGATATAAGTTTATGTCGATACGATTTTTACTTACCGCATCGCTCGCGTACATTTTGAGATTTGTTTATTTCTTATAACATACATACATACCTATATCTATCTTGTAGTCAAAGTTTCGTTTTAATTGCAATGGTATAGCTGTTCCAGATTACTCGGAACACTGACAGACAGACATATAAACATATCGCAAATAGAAATGATTTCGTACAAATGACTATGTTCTAAAGACAATTTAGGTCGTTATTTTAAAATGACAGACAGACACTTCAATTTATTGACGTGTGACATGTGATATGAAGCTAATATGTACATGTATAAAGTGTTTTAAAAATGTATTATTAACATTTAAAATAATTATGAATTGATGACTTGAGTTTACAATAAAAAATTGTACTAGCTAAATCTAATTTGCTAATAGCACTTAGTATTAATAGTTATTGCTACCAAATATTTGTCTTTCAGATCATTAAACGTTGTTGCAGTGAGGTGACCCTCAAGTTATATTATTAACGATTTGTCTATATGACGTACGAGGTAAAGTCGGCGTTAATATAAACCTTGTCGTAACTAATTAATTAGAAATTTACGGGAGCCAAACTTAGTTGTACTTCTAAAAAAATCTTTCGGAAAGCTTTTGATTCAATTTTTCAAATTCAATTCAAATTTCCTTTAAATCATCTCGAAATTAGTTTTCTGTCAAAAACTTTCTAAGAGGAGACAATTATTCAAATCTATGGATGCCTTGTTGAAATAATAATAATTACATCATTTTTAAATAGAATAGAAGAAGAACGAAACGAATAACAGCATTAAGTAATAAATAAGTGGAAAAATCGTCCTATTTCTGAAATAAAAAGATTTTCTATAATTTACAACATGTAACAGAAATAACGAGGTCATATTTAACGGATTTCGAGTGCATTACGATACAAGACAAGCCTTTAAATTCGAAATGAAGCGTCTCATTGAAATATCTAAGTATTTTTCCAGCCCAGTAAAAAAAGCAACCTGTTTTTTCCTAACCCAATACGTATGTAATCGCGGTCATGTAATCGCGTAATACAAAGACGCGGAACCATTACGACGCAGTATATGAAATTCTGCAATTTAATTTGAAGCCGGTTCATGTAAAGCTATATAAAGTCGTACCAGACTTATAATAGATTAAGCTTATCAACATGTCTCCGTCGCGGTGCAAGCCTGCTTCCGGGATTATCCTGCGATTTGTGCTTGGCTTACGACGACGTCGAAGTAAAATCCCCTTACAATGCTCAGATAATCTTTGTGGCTTCTAGAAAAACTTTAGCCGTGGTAGCAGATATGCGAAATAAATGTAGGTACAGGTACGCTCTGTGTAGAGATGCACCAAGAACTCAGAAACCGTCTGGTTAAGGTTTAGTCGTATAGTCATTAAACAGGTTAAACTGTATATTTATAAGTTTGTGCACTTATTGTATGATAAAATTAATTCAGATAGCTTTTTGTTTTAATGTCTACAACGTGATAGTAACAAAAGAAATAAAATTACTAGGTAAATTTACCCACGCTCTCTGTAATAGCCCTTAGTTTATGACATTGAAAGTATTTACGCATGAACAATAGTCTAAATGATATCATAAATATACCAAAACCAGTTAAGCTTACATCGTTCGCATTATTTATTAACGCAATAAATATGAGGTAAAATATGAACTCAACACGATAGACATTTTTTTTATAACTCGAAGGAAGCAAACCAGCATGCAGTCCACCTGATGGTAGGTGGTCACTGCCGCCCATGGACATACCCCCTACCTCCAAGTTATAAATAAAAAGTATTTAGTTTTTAGTTTGTTTTTAAATCTATCACCCTTTTCACATAATATATCTTACTTAAGTATAAGTCATTACTATCTACGATGCACAAAATCAAAGTTCATTAGTTTTATGCATAATTTTCCTCGAACCAAGTTCACCCACCTCACTCTTGGACGAGACGGGAATACCGTTCATGTTCTTGTTTTGACGCTACCGAACTTTCTTAGACTTAAATTTTTTGCAAGTCGAAAACTTCCATTCATTATCAAATGCTGACGTCAAGTGCACGGAAATCAACATATTATATTAGTACCGAGAATCTGTCTTATTTATAGCATACTATTTTTTATGTAGTTTAAAGTCAAGGTGATATTTAACTGCATTATTTAACAGTTATTAAAAAAGATAAACTGCTCATTGAGATTAATCTCACAAGTCAAACGATCGGAATTTTCCAGTGGTTCTGCGTTTTTGAACCAATATTTTAAACCAAGCCATGGTGAGCAGCGAGAGGTCGTGGCGGGCCGTATCCCTCTTCTGCGAGGACGTGATGTTGCAGAAGAGGGAGG
>DWNJ01002714.1:0-10277 GCA_018250275.1 Udranomia eurus
GGAAAGTAGTAGTAGTAGTTTTAGTCAACCAATGTGAAGTATCAATTTTCCCTTATTTTATTTTGTCGTAAATATAAACTCCATTTATTGTACTGTACTGTACATATGTACAGTTGCCATCATTTACTGTTGCTACAAATGCTACTATTTTCCAGGTTGTGCATTTCTCCATTCGAAACAGTAAGTAGAAAGGAAGAGGAGAATTACTCACCATTCAAGATCTCTCTCGGACCGGTGGGAGCAGCCAAGCTCATACACGTCGACAGCTTACACCTGTCCACAAACATTTCAATGGAACTCCTCATCAGGACTATCTCTATGAGATGGGGTTTGCCGTCGGCAACATGAACCACGCTGTTGTTAAGCTTCGTCGTACCGGAGCCGTAGTTGACCAAAAGAACCGGGAAACCGTCCACCAGTTCCAGAGACATGAAATCTGTGGACAAGAATGAGAGTTAATCTGTGCCGCACACAGAGAGCTCCATTAAGTTAAGCTTAACTACGAATTATTATTAGTCTTAATTCATCTTGTTAGATGCATTAAGACTAATAATAATTCCCAACAAATTAACCCCGAATTGTTATTCGGGAACCACGAGGAAGTCTGAACGGTATTAAGGATCATTACACCAGGAGGTCAATGTTAAACATAACTTCCTTCAATAAATTAATCGTGTAGCTGTTATTTTGTCCCACAATATAATGCATGTGAACAGGACACACACAAAATTGCCACTTTGAACTACTTACACTCTATTGTCAATTTACTACAACGTTCATTCCAAGCGCATCTATGATTTAAATCTACGGTCAAAGGCACATAGCCGCGTATACATATAGCCTAGCCTAACAATAACTATCAAATATCGCTTCGCAGAGCAAACACAATACGCGACTTAGCACATAAGCCCTCGCAAATCTAAAGCTAGATACAGATGTTATCTCGCCGGGGATTTGCGACGCACGCCGTGTCGGGACGCGCCCATACGCTAACTTTGTTCTCCTATTAATGGCTGGTAATATTTCAGCATGGTGAAGAAAATATTGTGTTTCGTACATACAATCGTATGATTTGATGCTTATGCGATATATTATTGTGTTATGATAGCAGCATAGGCGTAGATAAATATATTTTAAGATACAAAAATGGTAGATCTGTATAAATATCGTATATCAATAGACAGCGTAACTTTTAAAAAATGTACATTCCTTAAAATCCAATATTGACTGAATTCAGATATTGTTTTACAATAGTTTGTTGAAATAGGAATTTTGGGATATAAAAAATATAAAATATTCAACCGGACTCAGGAGCAAAAAGAGCTCACAAGTTTTACATTACATTTAATTTACTAACTATGTTTTCATGTCAAATATTTAATAAGACGGGACCCATTTTCTTTAACATGAAACATCAATTCCCTAGCGTTGTTTCATTGTTATCTTTCTAAGGAATATTAATTACGTACAAACAACGCCGCACCGAGGTCTTTTTGAAATTATATAAGACGTAACACACCGACCTAGTAAATATATGTGGATTATGGGTACATTATCACGCGACCAATAGTTCCATAAATCATACCGCACACGCCTGTCAGTCATTATGTGATCATTAAAAAATCATTACTACCTACTTCTATTGTAACGTGGTAAAGAGGGTAGATACAAAAGGCACGTTAGAGCTTGTAACATAATTAAAGATATTTTATGCAAGGGATGTATTGTGTATTATGATACAATACAAGCGTTTTTGATAATAGCATTTTCTTTGGCTATGTTTTCGCTTTCGGTATAATTATACACAACGAAACATTATATTTTAAATTATACATACTTAATCGAGATCTTGATTAAGTATATATATATATGTATACCGTTACAGCTGTAAAAGTTGTTGGCACCACCACAAATCCATTCCTGCTTTACAACAGTTGTTATGTTCTGGTTATCGGCAAACCGCTCCAATTTCGTTTCAAGGAGGACATTCTGTTATCGATCTCAGACAGAATTTCAATCCAAGTTGACCGCTGCTTATGAGTTACTTTAATCATTATAAACGTTGTCTATACAAGACTACAGGAGTGCTTGTTGTAAAAGTGCTCGCAATAAACTAATCAGAATCAAGTTTTTTTTACCTTAATATCAATAAAAACGTCCCGTATAGGTAAAGTACAGGAGACTGGCGCAAGAGTAAGCGCTCGCAATAGACTAATCGGAATAAAGTTTTTTCTACTGGTCATTCTCAGCGCCGTGTTCGGGCGGATATCATTATTCAAGAAGTTACGCCAATCCGCTGCGACGTGTTCATTGTTGGCGACATCGTTATGCTTTCTCCCAGTCACCGGTTAGTCACGGTCCGAATAATGGAATTATTTATAGTGAATATACATTATCTAGGATATCCGTTAATGTTTGCCTAAGTGTATTCCGTATTTGGCGATTTTGGCTAACAAACATTCGGTAAGAAATGTTTTTGCTAATAAACTTCTTCAACTGGTCGGTTGACATCAACTCTACGCTCAACATCATCTTACCTGATCTTATACTGAAACTAAGTTGGAAAATTCCATTCCACCTTCATCGGATGTTGTTGTGCTTAGGTGAACACAAGATTTATTGTTATATGAACTTCAATTTCAGAGCCGGTATATTCACGACGGACCTGATCGAAGCTTCCTTTGATTTTAGTAAACAATCAATTAAGAATCTCGTTTTACCATAATTTTTAATATTTTTGCCAAATTTTAAAAACGACTACCTATAATTCCTATATAATTCTCCAACATTTTCTTCACTTCTTCGCAAGTGTTACTTAACAAAATTTACTTAGTAAGTGTCTAGACTCTACTTAACAGAATTGGCAATTTGGCAGAGGGAAAAGAAGTATCTGTTCCACTATCAACGCCTTGCCAAGGAATTAACCCGTTTCTTCCATTCTTACGGCTTCAACGTTTCTTCATTGCTATTTAAGAACATCCAATTTAGTACATTTTATAATAAAAGTTGTCATTTTACTAACGAGAACTCATTGACCTATAAAAGCGAGATTCTAATTTATTTTGAGCTCATCTATATTCTAGTAGTACTTAGTAGGTAAATGGTCACAAATTGAATAGGACACAAATTGAATTTAATTAACTGAATATATTTCATTAATTTTACAAATGAAACAGATTGATTGTTGGTATTTTTCCCGTCCCTATGGTACCATATAGATATATCAATTTCCGACAGTCAACTTTAGGTAGACCGGTATTTTTTTTACTTCAATTGTACTCAAACTGATTTCACGCAAACTCTTTCTCGGGAACAAAACTTTGGCCCGCTTTGTTAAGTCAGTATTCACAAGACGTTATAAAACAAGCCAATCGCTCATTCAACATAAGCTCGATCAAATCAATTAATTACAAGCACCTTTTTGACAAATGTGTAGTTTCTGCCCTAGCGACCTTTACAGCTTCACCAGGTTTTTGTGGCAAGCCTAGGGAGGGCTAAAGCCGGAAAAGGACAGAAGACTATTGGCTGAGACGAGTGGAGTTCGGACTTCGAACCTCGGCCGAAGCTTTGATCCGTCGTCTTTCCTCCCCCACTTCTACTGGGGTGAATTACAAGCACCACTCGCCATTCTTGTACGTATAATCTCTCTCTCTCTTTATGTTGAAAATTCAATTCTCTAGAACTTTAAATCGTTGAAATTTTTATTTTATCTTTTATTTTATTCTTTTTATTTTTTCTATAAATATTCTACTATAAATTCTATGAATAGTTTGGCAGATAAAGTGCGAAAACCATTTGTACCGCTTTTTCCAAACTGGCGGCCGAGAGACACGAGACATATTAATAAATTTGGAAAAAAAAAACAACCCTAAGGGTGGAAATAAAAGTGATGATTGATTGTTCACTCACTGATTTTAATTCTGAGTTGTGCTTTATCGTCCGCTTATTCTGTTAAGAAGTTAGTTATCAATGGACTAAACATTTACGCGCTGCAGTTAATGTATTTCAAATATCCGACCGTTATTTCCGCGCATCGGGAGTTGTGTTCAGTTTATTTATTCGATACGCCATTACTAATTCAAGTAGGCGACAGGTAATCTAACAAGTTTTGCGCGTACCGGAGTAGATGTCGTCTTCTGAATCGAATATTAGACGAGTAATACGGTGTACGGCGGGAATATGTACGTACGTACCCATATACAAATATATAGGTATTTCTGTATTGGTAATATTCCAACTTCCCACGCTATCGATACGATACGATAGTCTGTTTGTATGTTTGTTTTGTTTATTGTGTAAAATTGTGAAAAAATGACCCGTGTTTTAAATAAAGTGTAACTTTTATACAGATTATTAAGAGATCAGGATTCGATATTAATGTCTATACACATGATATAATTTAATGTTATTAACGTGAACATAGACGCGAGCAGAGGCTTGTTTCAGAATAAACGTATATTGCTTACCAATGTGGATTTACTTGGAAGCATGATATACATCTAAACATTTATTTATCGTATATACAATTTATTCCAAACCGGTCTCTGCTGGGTTCCGATCGATGGATTGTAGTCGATTCAGGTTTACTCTGATCATAGCCAACTAACCTTGCACATCCAACAGCGCGTTGTACCGCAGCGGGCCCAGGTAGAAGACGAGGCAGTTGGCGGCGTGCGAGGTGAGGGTGAGGGTGACGTGGCCCTCGTGGCAGGCGGGCGGCGCCGCGTACAGCGCCCAGCCGTCCCCGTGGAACCCGATGGATGTCTGCTCGCAGTGCGGCCCAGACAGACCCTCGGGGCACTCGCACTTGTCCGCGAACGGGGTGCCTGGGGACAAGTGGTACATGGTTAGAAAAATGAAATTATGTTCGATTATGCTTTGTTTAATCAGTAAATGAATATCGCCATAAGGACGTGTTAAAAGCAAGTCACATATGAAAATGTTATGGTTTTTGTTCCTAATAGGCACGAATCTCCTCCCACAACACGAAAAGGCCTGGAACGTACTACGTCACGGTTCTCCATTGCGGATAGAAAAATGATAAGCTTGGAAATTCTGCCCTTTTTTAATGTACAAACAAAACCCTATTGGCCTTCTTTTTCACAATTATCATAAGCTCAATCTATACAATCATGTTATCATGTTTATATCATAGGCTCATACCAATATAATCTAATAATCATTTGTATCTATTTACACGCCGATGTACCATTAACGTAAATTTCAACTACTTTACATACACATACATATAAGCGATAAACCGTTAAATCATTTAAATAAGTGTTGTATTATTCATTGTGTAAGGGGATTTCGGGGTCTATCAATCAATTGGATCCATTCCCAACTGCGGAAACACTGCCACGTATTTAGGTAAATAACTGATCGATAGAGTGAGTACAACACAAACCCGAGGTTTTATTTATTGTGTGGCATAGAAATTAAACGCAAAATCCTTGTTTCTTCAACACAATAAATTGGTATGTTTTATTCGTCAACATAAATAAACTTACAAATATTAGTCTTGTGATGTTTAAATGAATGAAACCATGTACAATACAAACCCCCAGACCCAGAAGAAAAATGTCTATAAAATTTTTGCCTCATTGGGACTCGAACCCAAGACCCATAGTCAGATGTCCATGGGCGGCAGTGACTTACCATCAGGTGGACTGAACTGAATACGACGAGTATATACTGCTTTAATGTTTTAAAAACGTCATCAATCATAATGACAATAATGATTAAACGTACCTCCATTCAAGCAGATGAGGGGTTCTTCCACATCGCATGTGCACTCAGACTCGACGCGAGCAGACACACCGACAAAACTGGTGGTGTTAGTGTACACGGATAAAGGTACATTGTTCTTCATCAGGACGTTACGACACGAGTCTTCGCACTGTTCCTTCTCTATCAGACACTCGTCTATCTTCACCATGTAGATCTTCGCTTGGAGAAGTTCTTCCAGCTGTGGAGAAGACACCGTTTAGAGGATGGTGGCAAAAACATTTGCCTAGAAAGCCCGTTGTAAAAATAATTATGATATATTTTCCACATTTTAGGCAAGGATAGTCTCCTTCCGCAGCACGGAGACTATCGTATAGCTGTGATGTGTTAGGAAATTTTTGTTTTTTTTGGTATAACTATGAAAAATCAATTATTTACGCTATATAATAAATAGTGTGACATTTAATAAGTAGTGAGTTTTCAAAGTAAAATACGATAAGCTTTGAAATAAAACACAGAGCTTTGATATAAATTTAGTTATTAATTATACAAGTTGACGTCCTAATACTTTCTATTACGAACTTAGCGGATTAATTTAATGAGGAAAGTTTAATTAATACAGTAAAATATTATACAAGGCTTTTGTTTGGCATGAAACGGATACTCTGACTTAATTTAAACAGTTGTATATATAAAGTATATCATAGCGGTGTTTTACAAACCGTATACAAAAAAAAAGCCTTTCAAGTCGACTTTTGAGTTTATTTTCAATCAATTTCACTATTTTTCCTACTCCACTCAATTCTAATGTTATATCTGACCTTATACGAATGTTTGTAAAGGATCAAAGATATTATTCCACGGCGGTATCGAGTATCCGTGAACTTGAAAGGGAAATAGTTGGGTTTATTCAAAGGTAAACCTATTTTATTCTTTCACGAGAACTACTGGAACGTATTATCCGGAATTTATTTACGTTAGAAGCTCCAGTTTGTGGGGGTTTATGAATGAGAACATATTCTCGCTTCGACTCGAAATAAGATAGAACCACGTTGAATAACCCTTCAAGCTCTCTTTGACGACGGCTAATTAATTCTCTAAATTAGTTATAGCAGTAGCATCCCAGATCCATCTATTACATGTAGTGGATATAATTTTTTTATTCATTTTGATACTATTTTTGCATACAATCAGTACTGTGAATTTTAATAATCGAGAAGTAAAATACATTTTACCCTCTTTTAAGTTAGTTCTCTAATTACGGTTAACCAAGCTATCTTCAAACCTTATTATTATCTTATTATTGATTATCTATCATTATCAGAAATAGTTATCTATTCGAACATTATTCAATTGCATTGCATTATATTCAAACAATCAATCTAGAGGTAATTGAAACCACGATAGCATTAAGAAATAATATGATGAGCACCCTTTAAAAATAATAAATGGTCATTTAAATTGCATTGCATCAATTATTCATTTAGGGAAACTGAAACGCAGACATTAAATAAAAATATAATAAGAGTGAAGAAATAATCGTCCTACCTTCTCCTGTATCCCAATGACCATGCTGTCGAGTTTCTCAGGCGGGTAGTACGGCGAGCCGTGCGCAGAGAACCGTACGTCAAGAAACGCGTCCTTGACTGTCAGTTTACTGAACACTGTGAATACGTCTACATTGTCCATCGACGTATTGTACAAGTCCGCTAGGATCCGGTGTAACTTCTCTTTCTTGCTTGTGCCCTGGTATGAGGAAGAAAGAAATGAAAAACTATAGCTGAACATAATTTGGCAGTTTAAGGCTAGAGTGAATGAATTTTGTATGGTAAAACGCGCTCGGGTAAATCGGTGATCTTAGCTTTCCATTAGACGAAATGGCAATGAAACGCTTGCTTATGTATAGTACAAAATACCTCTAAGCTTTTCTAAATAATTTTATAAAGAGCAAAATAAAATGGGTTCTCGCCCAAGTATTAAATAAGATTTTTTCTGGATCTTTGAACCGATATCGGATTATGAAAAAGGGTAGATAACATAACATTTGTTATACATCAATCGTTAGTACGTTTTTCACAAGAAATCTTTTTAAAGCTGTAGATAAGTATAAATATATTATCTTATTTTTCACAAGCTAATCCATATTTATGCGCCGCAGAGCACGCACCAGCCACACAATAAACGCGCCCACAACCGAATAACGAAAACAAAGATTTTTCCACTTGTACCTATAAACAACATAAACAGCTTTCGTATTACCGAAAATTTTGACAGAAAAATCAGCAAAATAAACAATTTTCCTCGCTGCGAAGTATTACATCAAATAGATTTAGATGATGGCGCGATCGCGTGACGCCGTGCGTGACGTTACCGCGTATGCTCTTCAAAATTAAATTCTCACGTATTTCGGAAGTGAAATAAAAGCAACGTAGCCATATGCAGGAGTATCTGATAGGAACGCGGGGAGCTTTGATTATAAGCAAATATAAGGTCACTGCCACTAATCATCAACAAAAAAATTGTAAGGCGGTGATTTTCTGATATCGCTATGTAATTTATTATGTGTTTGCAATGCCATTTATATTTACCTATTTTAGAATGAGTGAGCTAGATAAACGTACGTTGAAAACATAAAACGCATTTCTTAACGGACACAAACGACGATAGAAAATGCAATCATATTAAATCAAATTCATTATTGTTTTTAAATTTACTAATATGTTCTACTATAAAGATCTAATATTAAGATCTACTCTACTATAGTAAGTGGGAAAAAATCTGTCGATCTAATAACCTAATTGCCGTGGGCAACAGCCTATCTAACATATTATCGCAATTCTTTATACGGATTCAATAACTTTAGGTTTGAATTTTTCTTGCATATTCCATATATGTAATATGGCTAGTTTTGTACAGACTAGACAATTTAAGTAAGCACTACTTACATCAGCTTCGGGAATAATGAACTCTTCAGCTGTAATGTTAATAAATCGTATGGATCCAGATTTGTCCACGGCTTCCTCCGGTATTTCTTTGATAGTAACGTTAACGGTAGCCTCCACCCAGTGGAAAGGCACTTTAGGCTCATTTTCTTCTGTTACCTGCGAAAAAGAAAAAAATATTACAAAATATAAAAATATTTATAAATAATTTGTTAAGAATCTTACGATGTTTTTCTGACGAAACCTGAAAAATACGTTTCCTACAAGTATATTGTTATGTTGTGTTTTTTTCAACGATTTGTTTTCAACAGGTATCGGATTGAATTTAAAAACATTATTAAGAATAAAATTAAATTACATATAATACCTTGGATTTTTATTTATGCAAACCAATATTTGGTACATATGTATTATCGAATACAAAATTTAGTTAACCTAGCCCATGTTTGTCTATGACATACTGATGGACAAATTGCAATATATACATGAAAATCTTTTACGTGCATCCCTAGTTCTAAACAGAAATTTTCACATTTGTAAGCGTCAACCATGCATTTTGGACTCAAGTTAAACAATCAAGGAGATTGTGCTATCAACTTAAAGCGTAGTTCGCGAGCAACGGCCATAATCTTGGCTAGTTTAAAATTTTATTTCGACAAGGAAAGACTTTCCAAGCTCTGCTTATTTATGTTTGCAATGTTACTCCTGGGTTTTAGGTTGCGGCAACTTAATAATTAAATGTTGAAAATTCGCTGCCGCATTGCCTTCTCAAAAGACCTGGAAACTGAAATTTTGTAGACTTTAAAGGTTTTAAATAGTGGAATTACCTCGAATTTCCTTAAGTTCCAGTGAAAAATGTCGAGTGGAAAATGTAACTTAAATGTCTTTTCTCGCTATGAATAAATGGCTATACATTTCTTTTTGGTGCAGCAGTTGATCTTAGCGTGGTTTATATTGTTGTGCCATTATTTTGTTTAAAGAAATGATTGAAAACGATTAGATCGCTTCAACCGAGTCATTATATGCTCAATGGAAAACGAAGCCTGAATTTACTCACAAGGAAAAAAAGAGAATAGGTACGACGTTAAATTCCGGTTCATATATCCGAACTACTGATAACTTTGCCTACCAACGGCAATTACCAAGAATGCTGGAGAACCGTCTTATTTTATTTTCATTTGAGATTTTTAACATCTCTCGGCACGTCGGTAGGCTGCCAACCAGATTAAAAACATACACAACGAGATCACTCTCCTAAATTTGAATACATTTTAAATCTCTTAAGAAAAATATACTCACGTTAAATCTTAGTAAATAGGTCCCATTGGGCGTTCCCTCCTTCATAGTGATCATGCCAGTGTTGCTATGCACGTCGAAATATGGCGACCGTCTTTCGTAAGATGGCAACCACATAAACCGCTTGTCCGGTAAGTCCCAATCGTCCGGATCGTCGACGAATACCCGTCCGATTTCAGTGTCCGGTGCTTCTCCCTAGAAATAAAAATAATATTAGTTGCTAAGTTTTTTAGACACGATGATATATTTGTTCGGTATAATGGGTGCGTACTAATTGAAAAACATACCGTAACATGCAGTACAGCATATTTT
>DWNJ01002715.1:0-10276 GCA_018250275.1 Udranomia eurus
ATTTTTCAGCCCCCGCCCGCATCGCCGGACGCTGCCCAAAAACAAAAGGATCAAAGTCGGCGAAACCTATCTCTTTCTTTGTGAGGGCAGCAAACGGGATTCGATGAGAGGATAGATACAGAGTGTCGCGCGGGCGCGAATCGATAAGCCCGCCGCCCCCGCGCGCCGCACCGCCGAGCCCCGCGCCCGCCGGCCATTTGCACGGATGTTTACTATTATTATTTTATTGAACGGACGCTCTAAGTGGCGAAATAAGAATATTTACAAATCACCAAAAACGTAATCCGGCCAATTACCGCGTAGTAGACAAGAAGACGGGGCTTCGAGAGGACTCAGCGCGCCTCGCGCCGCACTCGAGCGTATTCTGTCTTGGTTTTATTGTTTCCTTAGTTTGGTACTATTCCTATCTACCATTTACTCTTCAACGAAAGAAAAAAAATGTCTCACTTGATTTCGGACTCAATTCGTTAATTAATTAACCTTTATCAATTCATTAAAAGGCCACCAGCACTACTTTAAATAATTTTCTTGATTTTAGTGGCTGAATTTTAAAATTTACTTAATTGAACTTAGTCGGAACTGCGGATAATATTATCAAGGTATGATGATAAATAATGTACCCATGGCAAACTTGGAATGTGCATGTGTTAGGTACACCGCTAGACAATAATATAAATTACTTTGATAGGCCTACCTGAATGTTTAATGTACTTAGATACTTACAATTTATCTACAAATTATAATTCTGTATGTAGTAAGCAGATCCAGTTACTTTTGAATACTTCAGGTGCAATAAAGACAACATAATAAATGTGTTTTTGATATTATAAGACTGCGGGCTTGCAAAAAAAAACAATTATTTGTAGATTGCACATAAGTAAATTAAGCGTAATTAAATTACTTATACATAAATACCAAATGATGAGGACCTACCTATGGTAAATTTTGGGTGCTACAAACTATGAAAACCTGTGAAAATTAAACCCAGACACGTTATATTTGTACTAGACCCTAAACATACAGCGGTAGTTAATTACTGTTACATTTAATCCTCTTCCAGTTCTTCTGCACTTAACTATCTAGATTTTTCTTTTTTCTATTTAGTTTCTATTTAGTCATGTCATGTCAAGCTTGTTCATTGTCATAGAGGACTTGGAGAAAGAGTGGGCATCCAGTAATACGGGTTTTCCACCCAGTACCTTGCCACCAGTTTGAGATGCATCTATTCAATCAATAAAGAATTTTTGGTCTCTATCTCAAAAAAATCTTTTGAGGTAGAGACCGAAAACGCACAATTAAAGACCGATTTCCATGTATTTTTCACTTTTTACTCGCTTAAAATATACGGTAATATTATGTACAAAATATATCACTGTTATAATGAGTGTAATCTCAAAAGCCGCTTTGCACTCTACCTCCTATGTAACCTATATCTGAAGTATGAAAGAGTAAAAAGTATTTTTTGCAACAATACATAATTAAACCTGATGCCCAGTCAACCTTACTTGAACTACTTGGCCTAACAAGGATAGATACTCTTAGAACTAACTAAACTGCTTAACATGCAATTGTCTGAGCACACTGGAGCCGTACGTATTATCAAGAAATAAAGATAATACTTTGAAAGAAAGAAAAACGCACACACATGTAATAATCAAAAGACAAGCCCACACACACTGAGTTTCTTGCCGGATTTACTCAGACGAGGCAGCGCTCCAGTCCGGTTGTAGAATTAGAACAAAAATGTAAAAATGACAATTTGTAGGTGTAGCGATAGATGTTTTAAGACCCCTGCGTTTAATAGTAGAAATAGTAAAGAATGCGCGGAGGCAGCAACTATAAAGCGGCAATAGGCCAATGGGTTTACGATCTTACGAATGTGTTCGTGATCCCATCTTTTAACACAAGCATTTGAGCTTAGCTGGATGGGTTAATACAATAACTAGTATGTATTTACATACTAGTTATTTTTATGAATTAAAAAAAGTTAAGAGTTAAAATAAACAACTCAGCCGCTCTTTTCTGGGCGTTTTTGAATATCTTAATGTAGTCTTGGGTTTTTTTTGTAACAATAGATACTTGAAATGCAGCTTGACTGACTACTACTAAAAACTACTTTAGGTGTCACGTACGAACCCGTTTACAAATAACGTGGTGAAAATGAAAGATCTTTTTAGTACCTTATGCAAGCGCTTTAAACAACAAGCGTTTATAGTAACGAGTCTGTTCCTTTCAACTCGCTATTGTGTGCGTGTGTGTATGCGTGCGTGCATGTGACCGTATCTATTATAGGTTACATATGTATAAAAGTATATAAAGTAATATAGCCTCCTGCATAATGAATAGGTAGCTACTAGATCGTTGGGTTGGGTTGGGCTAAATACTACATTACCCCTTACAAACATCACTACATTCTAATTAAGTATTTGCATAATAGAGAAAATTCCATATTTTATGATGAAGCCGCCAAAAACCGATTTTCGAGAGCTTGCATTGCAAGTGCTGGCTAAACCGTAGGAAATACAATAAAGTAACTACTGCGGAAATGTACATATATCATAAAAAGCCCTACAAAAAAGTCCGCCATAGCATATATCCAGTCTCACACTAACCATTTATATCTCTAATTAATTATTTAATAAATCCTTATTTTATTATAAATAAATATATGATTTAACTTGCCCATTTAATATAGATCTAAATTGTCCTATATTTTATTCATTCAAATGAGTACTTTAGAACTGAAGACGATAAGCGTCATGTAAGTCGGAAACAACTTGTCATTGTACTTAATACATATATATAACGCGGACAAAACAGCTGGCAATAGCTAGTTTTGCATAAATAATATTTTTTATCATGCCAAGTGCATGAAAGTCGTACAAAAATCTAGAAAGTATATACATAAAGACATCCGCACTCGCAGGATAATCATGGTATTTATATTGAATTTGTACTACCTACTATGCAATGAGAATATAAATGCAGAAATTGACATACTGGAAACTTTATACGCCATCTATTTATCACTACAGTAAACGAAACCGTAGCTGAAGTATGCGATTATACCGCCATCTAGTAACATGTGTACAAACTTGCTTCGTGTTCGCGTTCCTCCTGTTAGTTTACTTTAGTCTCATAGATGGCGTTGCTGTATCACAGTGAAATATATGAAAAGAATTAGGTAAATACTAATTCGACAATAAATTGTAGAATGTACTTGGAATTTAATGCCACTTATATTTTTGATATTTTAATGCAATTAGCCCAAGTCAATTTTGATACGATTCTTTGTTTACTGCGCAATACCGCCCAACCTAAACAACTTCCGTTTACCGCTCGACGACATCACGCACACGCAAACGCGAGAATTTGTGGCTAACTTCACTTCGTAAATGTTCGATCTCTTTCAACTACGTCGAGGCTTGGTACTATTTGGGATTACGCTTTTCGGTAATTATTGTTTTACTCTTTGAAATACAGTATTATTGCGATTTGTGATATTTGATCTAGTTAGAGGTGAGTATTAAATCGATTGAGAGTATCGCGAGTGCATAAATTTGGCGCGTTAGTTTCTGTCAACACAGCTAATAAGTGTTCACACGAAGTGGCGTATATGCACGTGTAATTACAATAAAGACGTGATTTTTCGGTTTACAGACATGGCTTTAAGCGTTGCACTGCCTCTGTCCGGATTGGAGACGGAGAATTTTAACTCGTTCAGCTCGTTCGGGCATATTATCGACATAGCGGGCCTATCCCAGTCTCAAACGAGCCCAAGTCCGTCTGTCTCCAGTGAATCTAGCGGTATCGGCTCGCTAGGCTCGCTAAAATCGGAGTCTGTGAACAGCGACTCATTGCCGTCTAGTCCTCAAACAACAGAGAAGGTAAGTAATTATATATCCAAATCCATTTTAATTTATTTTGTTTGCGTTCGTCCTGGCCTTGACCTCTCTATTTTCATAATATTCCGTAATGGCGAATGTCTTACGCTATCAATGTTGTGTTCATCTGACGTATGTTAATGGAAGATTTGGCGACCATAAGTAACGATTAGCGTGTATTAGCACTTCGGTTGTTATGTGAACACGATTTTTTTCATATTATGTGTGATTTTTCTACTGCGTTCAATTAACATACGCTGCGCTGTTTATATCGAGTTGTCAATTTCGTGATAATTCATTATGTTATACTTCTGATGCCAACTAATTGATTTTATTTTGTTTTCAAATAGTAACAATAACGTAATAATAATATTTGAATATAAACTACAATGTAGTCTGTATGGTTCCACTGAGAAAACGGATTTTATATATCTAGCCCATAATTACATTTATACCGATATAGACCTATGCCTAGCTCAACATATGATGAGTTTAAGTGTCCACCTGATGCGAATTTATGAGTTTTGTCTATTGATTAAATGTAACAACAGAAACAACAGTCGCCAAGCAATACCAAAAATAAAATGCTCCTTTGTATGTCTAATTTTAAGAGGCCCTTTTCAAAACATATTTGAATGGTTAAGAAGCACCAACAATAGGGATAACTTAAATTTAAGTTTAATTTTAAAACTTATAGGTTAAAAATGTAAAATATGTTTAAGAACTTGCATAATTTCATTTATAGTATATTCATTATGGTCATATAAATATTGATTTTATCTGTTTCAGAAATTATTCGATCATGTAGTGCAACCTCAACCGCGTCCAAAGGATATCAAAGAAGTGAAGATCACATATGGTGTCCGGGATATCCTCAACTTGATGGGTAATCTTACAGAGTCTCGATGGAACTACCGTGCTACAGTGCTGCCGCCAAACAACCCGGCGCTGTTCTTCGCTAACCGCTCCCAGTATCACCGACTGGGACCATACGGTACACGCACACAGTACGTAAAAGACAACTGTCGTTTCTGTGGCTTCTCGTGGGTTGTCGCTGCCACAGACTGACTTGCCAATGAGTCACTCTAAACTGAACAAAAGAACGTTGAGCGAGTATCACTGGGACACATCAGGGTGCATATCGACTTATCTGTCACATTGGTGCTCGTATCACCATATAAACTGTTTAACCAGTGGCTTTAGTTCCTTATAACACTTGATAAATTTATGACGACCTGATATTTTGAAATGAAATGCCAGGGATGAACTATTTTCTATCTGCAAATTGTTTATTTATGCTGTATTAATTTTGAACAGTATTTTTTGATTTGAGCTAAAGTCAATGGTTTTGTGACATTTTCCTAATATATTATGTAGTTTTGGTAGTCCCTCTGCTGTGACCCAGTTTTACAGATGACTGTGGAATATGTAAGTGGCTATCGTCCCGCGCATTCGTAGAGTTACATTTTAATCGTGACTTAATACTGTGATCTTAATTTAAACAAGGCAATTTTTTGACAAATTCTGTGAAACGCGTGACGATACAAGTGTCTTTTGTTTTATTAACTTATTTCTTTGTGTGATAGATAAGTTAGGTATAATTAATATTTTTAATGTGCATTGCCATAAGACTTGGCAGGTTTACTCAGTATAGGCATTTCACAAGCACTCTCATTACGTCAAATTCCAATGAAATCAATTATTTCTTCAAAGACAGAAAATTAATGTATTAAATATTATGGTACATTTAGTTCCTCTTAGAAATGTTAATGTTGTGTTATCCAAAGAATCTATTTGTTTTAATTTGCATATTATATTATCTATAAATTGTTAAAGTATGCAATTTATATCGGTTAGTATAAGATCAACTGGCTGAATGGTTCAACCGTTAATTTTGTGCCCATTCACTAAAGCAATATTTAAATTATAGACATTTACGTATACAATCATTATGTGTTAGTATTACCCACCATTACATGTAATCGTTATTATTTAAATATTGTTTTATGATAAAATTTAGTCTCTAGAGATAATTTTGATATATTCCACAGTCATTTTCTATCAATAGGATTGTCCTTGTTTAAACCAAAAGGCTGCTTCTCGGATGTTATGATAATTTACGATTTTGACGAGATGGTGGCACGAATTTAAAGCCAAGCTGTAAGTTAATTTTAAGGTCTAATTATGATTGGTGGTTTTACCGTCCGAGCATAACGTAATAATAGTGATGACATATAATCTAAAGGATAATTATGATCTTGACACAATGCCCAAAAATCTAATTCCTATAAACTCAGTATAAAGCTTAAACTCATTTAATATAATATGACGAGCCCATACAGAACATAGTCAATGTGGGTTATCAGTGCATATCATCACAAATTGAAGCAGTGATTAGATATTCTAAGGTATTAGTAGTTGTTACAGACAGTTTTAAAACGTTTGAGTCATTGATGTGCCCAGATGCTGGGCGTCTAGTGAAATTATATTAAGTGTCGTTAACAGACTGGCAATATCTCTATGAAATGCATATTTAAAGTGTAATATCCATGGTCTCCTTAACTTAGTCAAGATATTTAATAGTGTGAGTCTCTTCATGTAATGTAAGTTAATGTATGACATACTAACTCTTAATGAATATTGATACTGTCCTTTTGTGCAACTTTAGTTTTGCTATGTTGTGATCAGCTTTAAATTGGAACTGGAGTATTTGTACACAATAATGTTGACATATTTCCCACAAAGTTATTTTTATAAAAAATAATGTTGATATGTGACAATACAGTTGTAGTTTCAAAAATTTTCCTTTACATACCAATATGAAATTCGCTTAAATGTTTGGCAAATATTTTGGAAGGGACCAACATCCACACCAGTTTATTTATCATGTTAATTTCAGTAGCAGAACACGCAATCAAATTTTATCACAATCAATATTTATGTTGCATTTTATCAACTGCTTTATCTTGAGTCATCACCATAGGTTTTATTTCTGTTTTCATCTCTAAATATATTAATCAATGTACTGGGCTATGAACATAAGTCGTTACAAGTAGGTGAATATTTTACAAAATTTAATTTATATATTTATGATTCAGTGGGTCAGGACTGAACATATAGCATGGATCTCAGAATGCAGCTGAAGTGATAAATTATTATTAACAGTGATCATTAATGCCTCAGTTTTGTAAAGCGACTCTAAAAATATCTTATTAATACGTAAGTCACATATATTTAGAGGCGCTCTCAAATATAGTGTGCTATATCCTCAGTCACACGTACTCACGTAATGGTTGTTGTGATTACCTATTTGAAATCAAATGTTGCATTCAGATTATTTTTTAGTTTTAACTTATAATATGACAAAGTTTAAATCGAATGTAGTTCAAAAGAAAGTATTGGGAGCCGATACGCACAGTTTTATTATGTACTATCTCTTGTGAATGTCTCCTATGTTAGTGATATGGAGGTTACTGAAGGAGCCGCCATCTTATAAGTTACAAAGTGTCCAGCTATGTGCTGAATATACGAGGTTCGGGGACCCGCCACAATGGCGCTATGGTACAAAAAGGTCATGGATTTAGCAGTTGGATGATTATTGAAGAGGGGAAGTGCGATTTTGAGCGTATAGCTGGACGAATTTTTTTAACTTGTCACCAATTTAAGATGTAGCTCCTTTGTCTCTGCACTCCATAGTTAGCCCCCGTCGGGCGCGCGCCGCCGCTCGCTGAGCGCAGGCCGAGGTGCGATGCAATATTTGCATTCCAGTTTTGTGTTTTTAAGTTAGCAGCCAGGGGTAGTAGTTGTTAATTTTTTTTATTTTAATTCACATTGCCAAATATTTTGGTTGTTGTGCTATTTATTTGATTGAATGAATATTTCTGAAATATCAATTTTAGTACCTTCCATTAAGTGTCTTCGAGTGATTTTACAGTGTTATAATCATTTCAATGTTATGCATTTTATTTTGTTTAGTCAAATCATTATACACGATTATACTTAATATTATACGTTGTATTATATTTATCGTTCATTCATATTTATTATATTTTTTTCTCATTGAACTGTAGTCAAATGACAGTATTTTTATAATGAAAATTGTATAAGGATAGAAGGGTTTTTTGCCTAGACGAGGCGGCCCGATCGTCGCGCGCGTCTAGCGTGTATTACGTATAACTAATAAGCATTATGTAGGTTTAGCGAAATAGAATTAACTCGGAGACAAACTCCAAGTACCAAAACTTATTGGTTTAATGTTGTTCTCGTATTATGGTGATATAGTGCGTCGCACGCGGCGCAGAGCTCAATATTTTAGTAACCCTTAAGAAAATTAATACCTCTTTTGAAAAATTAAAATATATATTATATTATATCCAATCGATAATCACATATGTATTTCCCTGTTTATTTTGATGTGATATCATAAACGACTGATCTGAATTTAGTTTTTAAGTTGGTTATTGATATGCAGTGCTATTTCGAGAATGTAATTAAGATTTAATATTGAAAGTGCCAATGCTCGTAATTTAATCTATATGACTGTTCCTTTAATATAGCTGTTTGTAAGAGCTCTCCGCTCCGCCCTCATCGACTTCAGTATAAGCAATCTTCCCTTACGTATAAGTTCAAATGTTACTTTAAAGCAATCACGTAACGTGCACAATCTCAATAATGCTTGCAATATTATGTGTAACATGTTTAATTCCTCACATTTCATGATTTAATCCAGCGTAATGTTAAGAGTACAATATGAAATGATGTTATATCATTTTAGTATCAAAATTAGCCGAAGATGTTAATATTATTATTAGTTAGGTAAAATTTTAACATAGCTTCGTATAATTGGGATGTTTTAGTATTTAGTAGTGTATAATTATGACGTAGTAGTGGCAAGCAATGTGTCGTGAGTGAAGTGAAGTTATGTTAGTGGCAATAATACTCGATGTAAGTCCCCGCCAGCGAGCCGCCGCCCTCGGCGGCCGGCGCACACAACTGAACGATAGACACTAGGCGATTATTTGTTGTAATTATAATAATAGCCGTAGGTATTTTATCGTACTTAATAATTATTCTTGCGATGCCTTAATTCTGGTTGTCAATTAGACATGTCTGCCTAGAGTGTTATCATTGTTTTTATTTATTTTAGTTTTTGCTGTTCCGGTTTCCTCCGTGAACTTCCAGTCCAGGCTGTTCTTTTAAAATGATTTTGAGGTCGATTTATTTTTACCTAAGTGTTCTTATTAAATGTTACCAAAATGTTTTTAATAAAATATTTTTATATGTATTCAACTCGTTTTTATTTACTTTGCCTACTTATAGACAAACTAAGCACTACCTCTTCGAGGCGTGCAATAGTAACTAGTTATAGCTAATTACTACGCACTACAACGTGTAAACAAGACTTGTTAGAAAATGATAATAGTGTCACGTTTTAGTGGCGTATGTAAATATTTCATGCCGTGGGCATGGTGCCAACATAATAAGGGCAATCCCAGCTGAATAAACTATTCCGATGTTGACAAATTTAAATATTAGTAATATGGCCGATTTTACCAAAGTTAAGAGTATATCAATTGTATGTAATTATTACATTTGGAAGTCTTCAAACATAATAAAATGTCTAGGCCACAAAAAGTAATTTTGCTCCTTATATGTTGATAAAACAATTAATGTATATGTTGTAATCCAAATATCTATCGTGAGATATAGGTGAGTATCTAGGTAACTAGTTACCTAAAGTAATTCTTAAATGTAAATGGTAGTACATATTTATTTTATTAAAAATTTACGGGAAAATTCAACGTGGGCGGCATTCGTTTCATTTTTATCTTTAATATAATTGAGAATTGCATATTTTAATAGTGATCCATTGTAAATAATTAGGTATGTATTATAATTTTTGAAGCTTTATGACTGAGCCTAGCCTAGTATTAATAGATACATTATCAGTGTTTACTAAACACCAACTTCTAAATACTGAGTTACATATTAGAATGAATGTGGACGTAAATAAATATAAATTACCACCACCACAATACCACGTCGCAATTTACACAATAAGTATCTATACCTACATGCATTCATCGGAAACTTTTCAATTTTAATAACATACTGTCAACAAGTTACGTCATCATCAAAACAAACAAAATGGATGCGATAGCGATATTCCTCAAATCAAAATAACTTCTGCAAATATTGTCACTATAATTTTTCGATTAGTGTACGACACTTATGCAGATCAGGGTTAAAATTAACGTTTCATCATCATCATATTATAATAATCGACGAAAGGAGCCATCTCACTTCTTAGTTTCCTGAACAATCTGTTTATTTTCATTTTATCTCAATCGCCCATTAGAACAGGCAACAAGCAGTCTACCAGGTCTACCTAC
>DWNJ01002716.1:0-10274 GCA_018250275.1 Udranomia eurus
ACGTTTAGTATGGGAACGTAACGTGCCACTGTTTTTTGATAAGTAATTAATTTTAATAGACGTGTGTTTAGAAACGACACGCACGCACGTATTGACAAAGAACTAATGAAGACATTCTTAAAGATTTATCCGCGGCATTTTTTTTAAGCAGCGCTATTTTTTTGTCTTATACTTTTAGTATATATATTTTGCTAGTGCTTAAAATACTATTGAAGAGAGTGCTAACTACAACAGTAACACCCCAAATAGGGTAGACTAAACCCACTATTTTGTTTGTAACGCCTTCGTCAAAGAGTCAACAATAAATAATTCTCATTTCGATAACAGGAAGGACTCTAACAGAAAGGTTTATAGTTATAATATATATTTAATGGATAGCGTTCATCGGAGAAATGTTCAATCGTTTACAACCAACGGTCGTCTATAAGTCCCACGCTTCGAACTCCAATTATAATCAATTTATGCCGACCCGAAGTTAGAATCCCGACGGGCAGCCCTGCGCCCGGCCCTTGCGTAATAAACGAGATGAAAGAAATCCAGTTACACATGTTCCAGTTTCAAGTCGCGCCCGGCCCTTCACAGAGTAGGTAGCGAGCAGATTTACCTTCCATAATCATAACAAGAGGACTCGTTCAGTCTAATCGGTCAGCTATTCTAATACAATATATTAAATCTAATATAATGCATTTTTAACTGATACAGAATTAGCAATATAAGCGCACGTAATATATTTTACGACATCACATTAAAATTATCTTGTTCTGTATTATGTAAAGATACAAGAACCTTCATCTGTACGAATGCCTTATGTACCTAACTGTAAAAAAGGAGTGTAGTGCTTTTTATTATATCTATATTGAATATAATCTCAATCAACAAACCCAATCAAATATTAAAACAAACAGTTGATGTCAAGAAATAATTTTTGCAATAAAAAAATATCTTCGTTAAAAAATATTTTTCAACTTTTTAGTTCGTGTTACTAATAAAGTAATCAACGAAGACAGTCAAATTTATAAAATTAAGTTAGTATTAAGAAGTTGATAAAGTTAGGATGATTCATTGTATATAGTATTTACGCGGTTTCTCTAGTTAAATAAAAATAACACTCATTACCAGTAAAAATATCTCCGGCTCACCGAATGATTTCAAGTACGTAGTTACTGTTAATTATATCACGAGTCCTTCGAGGCCTTAAACAATGTTGAATCTTCTACAATTATGGCAAGTGCAGTATTAATTATAATGTAATTATTATTATACGCAGTAATTTTACAAGTAATCATTTATCATCTATGAATATTAATAATATATGTACTCACGTGTGACATTCGAAGCTTAGTGTATTTTGTAATAATTTTGTTGAGTCAGTTTTATTGACGACTCGTATGGCGCAATGGTCATCATGTCGGACTGCTGTTAGGGATCCTGGTTTTGTTTCCCTGCGAAGCACAAGTTTGAAAATGAGTTTAAATTACAAAATATGTTTCAGTAATTTGTATTGGTTTGCTTCATTCAGTTTGAAAACTTGTTACTCTAGATTCTACTCTATATTATTTTTCCTTAAATGTTATTGACATTCTGAGAGACAACCGAGTTATTTTGACATCATTTACACAGATTTATCTATACACATAACGGCGGTAAAACCTTGAATGTGACAATTTGCGTCAATATAACTCGAATAGATTGTGCAGTGTCGAAAAAACCCTATACTGAGCTATATGAGCCACATAGGTCTTGAGGAGATCTGTGACGATGCCTGGACTACATGGAGACATAAATAGGCATAACACGATACTCGCTATTGTCTCGTGTCGCGTAACCGTTGCAGTAGAATGATTTAGGTGCGTCAGCGGAGCGCGGCGTGTAGAGGTCGCTACAGCATATTATGTATGTGCATAATACTAGCTATATTATGAACACCATATTATGTACCGCATTAGTAGCTTTTTTATGTTAGTCTCATTTCACACCTATCGCCATCAAACAGAACATTTCAGTCATTACGTACGTGCTATTTGCGTACGTACTATTGACTGGTGCATTAGACATTACAGTCAAGTTTAAAAAAAAATGTCTTAAGAGTAATACTGTAAAATTAAAGCGAGTCGAAAAAATGTTATTCCCGCAGCAAATAGTATTATTTCAAAAGCCAAAAGTAACCGAAATCAGAAATAATCTAAATCTTAAAGTAAAAGTAAATCATTCATCGAACTAGGTGGGAGGATTCAGTAATAACGAAAACTTATGACAGTTTTCGAATAGACAACAACAGCGAAAGCCCGTTTATGTACTTATCTTCTAATATCATTTATCTGTCTTTCAAAAGATCCAGGTATCTAAGATTTGAATGCCTTTCGGATCTTAATTTCAGTAGGTTGTCTAACCCATTCTAATATTTCCAGGAGTCCATGAAAACATTCCACCTGCTGTTGAACGAGACTTCCCGACGGCTGCAGGGGCTGACCAAGAGACTGGGCACCAGCGTGGACAAGTCCAGGCCGTACCACGACGCAGTGGGCGCTGCGGCCACAGCCAGGGCTGAGTGTCAGAAGGCCGCCGTACAGTTCCAACGAGCTAGTGGTGAGTGATATAGGTATGGGGAGGGAATGGAACCCAGAAGGTGTATGTACGATGTACGACGCTGATCAAGAAGTATTAAGGATCGAGGTGTTTTTATTTATTATGATGTACACAAATTCATTTAGTTAATATCGTATACATGTTGTGGGTTATCGGTTTGCAGCTGACAGCCACGCACTCTTTTCATTAAATGATGTATGAAATGTAGGTACACACACAAATTATATCGTAGTATGATTTTGGTCAAATAATGAACACATACAATAGCGCCTGTGTGTATCAATATGAATCCACTATATGTATATACTAGGTGAGATATAGAAACAGCTGGATTGAAACCTCGTGGATAGGATCGTGGACTTGTTCACATATTATAAGATTGTTTGTCGCTAGCAAATAATTATGTGCATTTTCTGTATCCAACACGAAATATTGAATAAATATACATTTCAACGCGGCCGGCTCTAATGGTTATAAATTGGCGACTTCCCGTAGGGTACTACGGCCGGTGGGCCCAAGGCCGCTGGCGGTCAAGGGCGGCATCACCCATAGCACTCGGCAGGTAAACGTGACTTGCGTCACGGAGACTCTTGGAAATTACCGTGACGTTGATTGAAGGAGTGATGGACAGTTTTAATTACCTAGCTAGCTGGCAGGAAACTAATCCAAGGTAGGATAGATAGAGGATCCTAAGATCGTTGGGCATGCATCCATAATTTTTGGACCGTACGTAAAGCACGTTCTTGAGCGCAGTCTTCAGTTCTCCAAGAGTTAAAGGAATCCAAGGGTCGTTTGGCAACTCATTCATAGACCTCTCCGAAGGCATTGAGACCGGTATTCGATCCTTCTTACCAGATTTCTTCCACCGCCCTGCGCTGATTATTGAGCCATGTAACAGGCGGAATTCTCACGCTATGTTTGCCATTCAGCTTCACTCACAGAACCCTCACCATGTGTACCACCCATGACCCTTGGGCTTGCTAGTGCAAACTCAAACTATGCCGGTGATCTTGGTCTTTGTCTCATATGTTTTTCCTCATTTTGGACCTTATCTCTGAGGGTCACCCAGATCACAATTTATTCTATAGCACTCTTGGTATATGGGAACAACGTAAAACAACATATTATATTACGTTAGGTACAACGGTTTGCGAAATAAATGTTTTAGGCCAAAAAACAAATCCAGTGAAAAAATATACCCCGGCATCCGTACTTATGCCATACATAATGATAACGCATTGCTTTTTCTAATTAACATTGATTTATAACCCACATTCCGTTTAACGAGACATCGCGAATAACCGCCAATGAACATACTGACAGACAAATTAATGGGTACGTATATATCACATTTAGGGTTACCACTTACTAGATACAAGATTTAAAACCGTAAATGTTAAGTTAGTTATCGATGGATCGGGTTAATTTAGTTTCTTTGTAGTTCAACTGCTGAAGTAACACTCCCACGAATATATAATATTAAAAAATATGTTTTGTATTACAAATTACAAAAGCACATTATTTTGTATAGGCCAAACGGGACACTTTGTAATTAACTAAATTGTAATTTTTTTACAAGTTACACCGGATCCGGCTAGAAACACAGCAGGCTTTTTTTTGTCTGTTGCAATTTTACAACGTTACTGTAAGTTCGAGAGGTAAAAAGACAAGCGTAAATATTTTCTAGATACAATCAGTGTGATCTATGACTCACAGTAGGATTTATTGTGCAATGAAGTTTTCTGTTACATAAACAAAATGTCAGGCTAAAGCCCGCCAAGTGGCAGCCCTGTCAGCGCAACTGACGCCGCGCCGAGACGTGTTAATTGTTCTAATTTTCATACTGGAGCAGCTTAACCCAATTGAGATACGCCGATGCGGTGTATATAATGTAAAGAAACTGTGTTGCTTACTGCCTTTATTTCTTTTAACTACTACTACTATTTTTTTATAACTGGAAGGTAGGAAACGAGCAGTCCATCTGATGGTAAGTGCTCGCTCCCGTCCATGGACATCTGTAATCAAACCAAGATAGGATCGAAGTTCTTTCTAAGGTCGACCACAGGCTACGCCTGAGGACTAAGTTGAAACGCCTCGGTAAAGTATGTCTCCGTTACCACAACCCTCAAACAAAAACACAGCACAAAGAACACTTATGTTATGAGGCAGAAATAGGTGTGCCAGTGGTGGCTCCGGAGCCGAACCGTAAAAGGTTCACACCTAGGTACCTTCAAAACGGGTTCTGGAATGGAGGCCACGTAGTACGTGTGGTAATAGGTTAGAAGGAAGCCCGAGGATCGTATATAGTGGCGCGCCCTTAGCAGCCTCCAGTAGTGGAGGGAAACAGTCTGACGATGATAGTACATAGAATGTCCATAACAAACGTTTTGTACCAAGTCCGATGGAACCAGTTTCCCACAACTCTGTCTATCATTTTTAAGTCATCGTTACCGTCTGTAAACAATTTTATTACTATAAGTACTTAATAGTTGCGCAGGGGCACATGTTTGATAATTTTTAATGTTATTTGGTTAGAACACATCTACCTATACACTGCAATATCACCTGCTAGAGACTAAAGAGTGCGATATAGCATATCATCATTTCAACATATATTATGCGTCTTTGACATATAGTATGTCTGTCCCGTTCATATTGCCGTTTTATCTACTTCTCTTTTCTAGGAAGGTCAAGTCGAAACTGACTCTTGGGTACAAAGTTTTTGTACAAAAATGTTCGCGATGCCCGCTGTATAGCTCTTTAAATCCTTTGATAGGTTTAACTAACACAGTTTAACTATTAATATCTCGTTCAACAATTCATGAACCGATGGTGGAGCCCTCGATGGCGAGCCGCCCACAGGAAGGGGCTTATCAATCCATTTGTCAGCTAATAATGTTTATTGCATTGCTTTGACTGTAGCACTACACCATCATTTTATTAAATTAATCGCAATTACGCGCACTATTCATACGTCTGTTCAGGATCTAATGGTATTATATATTACGTCATTTGTTAATTAAATTTGATTTGATGTATTAAATATTTGTGTTAGAAATCCAATATAATAATTTATACCTTTCTAAGTAATAAAATGTAAAAAATGTGATTATTAATTAAATAATTAATTTAATACACGTCTAGTACTTTGCAATATTAGTGCAAGCCTAGGCACCTTCTTTCATTCATGCAATCTTCCACACCACACGATATAGTCGTTTAAATCATAAAACATATCGGTAGCAACATGTAGTAATGCTGATTCAACAAAAAAACCTTATCTATAATTCTGTACAGATTTGAATCTTTTATTATCAGAAGATTAATTATTGATCAATCAATCAATAACATATCAGTTGTAGAATATATTTTAAGTAACTTTGACGTAATTTCTTTTACTCAATATTAATAAATCGTGACTAATTTGTAGACGAAAAGGCAGGCAAAATGTGTTATGAGTTTTTCTGACTTTTCGTTTTATTTAAAGGTTTTGTTCTATAACAATGCCATAATACTACGAGTGCCTGTACTGTAACGTAGAAGTAGATACGACTGTACATAGAAATAGATAAGATACACCTAAACTTTTATGTTAGGTACATGACCGCTTTGGAGTGGGTAAAATAAGTATTATTTCGGTCGATTTGCTGTATACATTTAACTGTAATGTCGAGTTGAACGATAACAATAAAAACGTACAATCCGGCCAAACACATGGCGCAGATAAGATAGGATACACAAAGTAATGTTTAACAAATAGCGGTGTTATCTGACCTTGCGCTGCACTACTTCGGAGATAGCGAAATTGTAGCTGTATTTGCTATCAGGTAAGCTTAGGTGAAGTGCACTTAAGCTTAAGGTGATAGAACATTTCGTGGTTCGACGGGAGAAGTACAAATCATGATAGCCCAAGTCATGAAGGTGGAACCTTTTACGTTTACTTTGGCGACACCACCAACACATCTATTTTTGCCTTATAACAGCAGTGTTCTTGTTGCTGTCTTCTGATAAGGGAGACACTGGGAGAGGCATTCCAACTAGACCTTAGGGGTAACAACGCATTTGTGGTCGACGTAAGAAAGAACTTCAAACTTGTCTTGGGTTGATCAGAGTTGTCCATGGTCGGCAGTGACCACTTACATCATGTGGAACTGCGCGATCATTTGCTACTTCAATGCTTATAAAAACTTAGCTACGTGACTGGAAATCGTAATTGCCGTATCTCAAAATCTAACTTACCAGGAGAGCTAGAAAATATACAAAAGTATAATATCTCATATCTTCTGAAAACGTGTATTTTAATTTAAATCTTATCATCTCCAGTACTTTAAATGGTTTGAAAGCTACTTTTAATATGAGTTTTGCTTAAATACATCGACTACTGGTTTTCGAGGTAGCATATACGCTTTTTACCGACGATATCTACATAGATTGAATTAAATTAGATATCTTCAGATGGTCGCGAGTTGCATGGATATGACACTGAGAATATAGTTCTTGCATCTGTGCTCAATATTTTGGGGCCCTAGAATTCGTCTTAAGGTTTCATACATTTTATCACCTGAGAAGGTTTCATGACTTTTTTAAATCTTCTCGTGATACAATTTCAAGACTACTCTAACGAAATGCAAAATGCATTATATTCCTTAGACCTTAGTGTGTTTTTATAGTCTTGGCTATAGGTTGATACAATAAAAAGTAAAACAAACCACGTGTCTGACTTTCTTTCATAAATATTTTGTGTTGTATTTTTGTGAGCTATTTATTTCGTGTTTTATTTCAGAAACATAACATAACATACATAACATCAGAAAGGTATTTTGAGCTAGGAAACTGTTAAATAACACTTAGAAGTATTCTGATGAAAATCCGTAACTTTTTCTTCGTTAAACGATTCTAATATATGATACAAACGTATCCTATTTGTGTTATACCTAATATGTCCGATGGTTTTCCAGAGTTACATGCAGCGGCGAAGGAAACAGTGACTCTAGCGGAGCAGCGGTTCGTGAGTAAGCAGGATGAGTGGCAGTTCGACAGCAACTGGCAGGAGGTGCTCAACCATGCCATCATCAAGGTAATGATGATTTACATGATATGGAGGTAATAATTGTTAACAAAGTTTGTTGACAAAATTGTTGTTAAAGACAGGATCGAGGATCTTTCTTGGGTCGACCACAGCTGGCGCCACACCAAAACAGCAGCAAGAATACTGCTATTAAAAGTGAGACGCCTCCGGAATCGAACCACAAAATTTTCTTCCACCTTTAGGGTTCAACAACAGATGCTAGTTTTACTAAATTAAAGAGATTATACAAAATGGTGTACAATATACACTTGCCCTATGCAACGTTGATAGTTGTAGAAAGTTGATTGTTATAGTATTGATGTTTTAGGTTATGGACGCAGAGAAACGAAAAGCAGAGAGCGGCCGTGAGCATCAAAAGAAGGCTGCAGCGTACATCGCAGCCGAGAAAAAGGTCGGTATATTGGCGTTTTGAGAGTTAGTATGTTCTGGCATTCAATTCTGATTGGATAGATATATAGCTTGTTAATAGTAAGATAGATGTCTTCGTTAAATTTTAAATCTTCTTAGAACCTATAGGGAGATGTAGGAGCATCTCCGCAATCCGCAATGGAGCAACAATGTGTAGGATGCTCCAAGTAGATAAAAGAGAGAAGTGAGTGCCAATAGATTATATATAGATATTAGTAGTATAAAGTATATTAGATATTAGTTTTTTAATTTATACAAACTCTTCTTTCAAATAGGTGGCACAACTGGAAGAGAGTCAGAAGCGCAACATTATAAAATCTCGCATGTACTTCGAGGAGAAAAAACTATGTGATGAACAGTTGCAAATGCAGAATGAGAAGATTGAGAAATTGCAGCGTCTCATAGCAGATGCTAAGTTCCGTTACTCTACTTCTCTCAAAGCCCTGGAGGAGATATCGGAAGAGATACACAGGCGGCGAGGAGAATATCCTCCAGGGAAGGACACGATCCCTGTTGGCCCAAGGGAACCAGGTGTCGGTGCGGAACGGGACCCGATACACGACGAAACGCTGCTGGATAAAGATGAAAAAGACGAAGATTCTAGTCTGCAGCAGCTGAGGATGCGAGTCAGGGAGCTAGCACTTAAGCCGATGGATAGGAAAGACGTGGAAACAGACGACGCGTGGACGCAGGAGCTGAATGAAACGATAAACAAGCTGGATCAGTTGCTGATGATGAAGGAGAACAACCAGCAAAGGTCCAAGTTTACCACCAGCTCGCCGAGGAACTCCAGCGCGCCGTCTACATCCACCAACATGGGGAAGACGCAACCACCGAGCGACAGCTGGAAAACAGATTCCAACCTGTCAAAAACCAAGTCTATAAGTCGCGAAGTCGTGTACGAAGCACCCAATCCACCGATCAGTAAGAGCGACAAGTCCAAAAGTATGATGTCCCTCGACGTGCTCGCTCTAGCCAGGGACGCAGTCTTAATGGACCGTGAATCTTATTTAAAGGCGGTCATAGAAGACAAATCGCCTACTGGCACGTACACTGAAAGCAATTCTGACAGAAATGATAGCCCAGATGACATACTGATGGTGGAATGCGACTCCAGCGATTCTACCCAAAATCCGGTCATAAGAATGACAAGCTCCACTATCACTGACAGTGATAATAGTTAAATATTCAAAGAAGTCGTTATTATGAATAACATAAACATGTATTAGGGTTGCCTAACTATCGAAAGATCCTATCGATATTAAAACTCCATATCGAGGTCCACTATCGGCACATCGACTGTCGATTGATAGGTAACCGTAATATAAAATCATAAACATACTCAAATATCAAGTTACAGAATTTTAATGTAACATTTAATACTGCCTTCTAGCCTATCTTAGTTTTAAAATGGGAAGGGCAGAACCATTGATATTACAACAGCTTGAATTCTGCAATGGAGGAATTAGGGGAGTACATAAAGACACTAAGGAGTTTAAGCGCGCCCTTTCCATTATAAGTGTTGTGACGATTTTTAGAGTTGTGTCAATTTTTGATGTTAGAATATTTAAGCGGCCTAGTGACGATCGAGGGTAATTGAATATCATATACTTATCATATATTTAACAAGTGTGTTCTCTAAATTCTCTAAATCACATCTAACTAGAAGGACAATTTAAAAGTGACTTTTACAAGACAACGGTTTTTCTACAAGTTAGATTTAAGATACTTTCATAGATATTACATTTTATTCTAAATCTCAACGATAAATCCCTCAGTTTGTGCTGTATATTGTCAAAATCGAATTTGTAGAGTTATATCGTTCTTGTTTGCAAACTAACGATACATCTTTAACCGCTCACTTTGGCCTATTTGCTGGATAACGATATCAAGAGCGGTGACGGCTTGATAAAGCGAATATCGGGCACACATGTCAGTTACTATTGATCGTCTGTGAGTTGCTATTATGTATAATATATAAACTATCACGATTATACTAGTTCCACCTTTGTATGAATGGATTAGGAAGTTTTTATATGGATAATTTTAGCGTATTCTTATTCTATCAAAACAATATGGAATTTATATCATTGATTGTAAAATAATTTGCAATACCGGTCTTGTATTTAATGCGAGTCGTATAAACATATACGTATATTCATAATTAAATATTTTTCGAAAATAATTAATA
>DWNJ01002717.1:0-10274 GCA_018250275.1 Udranomia eurus
AATCTTAAAATTTGTAAATTAAATTTAAATTATATAATATCATTCAAAACTTGAGTTAGTAATGAATATTTATTATCAAGCCACAATACATGTAGTTGTATTGTGATAGACCACAGGTTAATTTATTAGGTACAGTTTTATATGTCATTAAAAAATTCGTTGGTACCGTTGGTATCACTTGCTAAATACCCAAACCTTAAGCTTATTCCACAATACAGTATAAACAGATTTTTTATATTCAACTGTTATATTTGAATAATTATGGGCATCGATAATTTTTAACCTAACGTACATATTATTACAATTCCCGCTTTCGTCCCACGTTTCCCGCTACCATACTGCCTTGCGTCTATTTACAGTTTTTCAGTGCATTACCATTTCAAACAGTCCTTACCCAAACCGAGGTTAGCCACTAATTAGGTTAGAATTAGACAGATCAGGATAATCAGAGAGACACGGTTTGTGCATTAAAACTCTTAACGGAAATCACGGCAGTAATTAGGTGATTACCGAAACCAATCGATTAATGAAACCAAGATAGCCGCTTCGCTAGACCCTCCATTAAAGCCGTGCCGTAATGGAAGAAAAAACCTATTTAAATAATGAGTATAATTACATATTTTTTCACGAACACGCATATTACGGCTGTTGCGGTATCATTAAGAGTTTTATTGTCTTAATAGACCTAATTATACATTTTTTTCGGCTCTTAATTGATGCGCCGTAGACGAGAACATTTATTACAAAATGTGAAATGTCATGGTATAAACGAATGTGTTATGTTAATGTGGAGTTTAACGGTCTTGTAAGACATGCTGATAATGTTTTTGATTTTCGTGTAGCCGTTTTGTTCGCGGTAAATTAGTTGTGCTCGGTTGCCGATGGATTTTGTGTAATTTTCTATCGCTTTGTTATAGCGAGACGGCGCCTTTTGATATTACGATATTATTTTATTGTTTATAATTACATATGAGAAGAAAGCTTGGATGTTGTTAGATGTGATTGTTTCGTCAGTGCGCTAAGTGGGCACAGATGAGATGTGTTTGAGATGCTTTGTGAGTTGATTGAATTTGAAATTTATCATTGATTTGATGGGTATTTTTTAAGTGTCAAGTTTTAAGAAGGTTTTCCCCAGTTTTGAGAAAGTAATAAAATTAAAAAAATCGGTGCTGTCTGAGCTTTAAAATGTTTTTTTTGGGAGATAGCATACGAGCATGCGAGTCCACCTGATGGTAAGTGGTCACTGTTGCCCTTGGACATCTGTAACTATCCCAGATAGGATCGAAGTTCTTTCTTAGGTCGATGACTAATAATGCGTTGACACCCCTGAGGACTACGCGTTGACACCCTTCGAATCAGAACACAGCAGCAAGAATACTGCTATTATAAGGCAGAAATAGGTACAGTGGTGCCTCCGGAGTCGAACCACAAAAGGGTCTACCTCCTTCTTGTGCTTTAATACTCATGATAATAATATTTTTGTCCGTAGGCATGGGCTCACCCAACCCAGTAGCCAATAGCAACATGCTGCCACCTGCCATGCCTTCTCCAATGCCGCAACTTATCCTCGCGTCAGGGCAACTAGTCCAGGGAATCCAAGGCGCCCAGCTCTTGATACCAACGTCTCAGGGTAAGTATTCTTAAGTAAGAAACGTCTTAGATGATATATTGTACCAAATCCGTTCTATTTTAGCAGACGTTTGTGTTTCTTTGTTCTCATTTAAGGAGGGGCAACTATCATTGCAATACACGTACAAATAAAGTACGTCTTACTATCAAATAGACCTGTTCTATTTAAATACACAGATGAATTTACAAAGGTAGATTAAATAAAAAGACGCACAGAATCCTGAAGCGCCTACCTTATTAAATAGAAACGCAACTAGGATGAGAAGAAATTAAATGCGATTTCTTTAAACAGGTATAGCGACGCAGACCATTCTCACGATACCGGTGAACCACGTCAACTCGAACGATCAGATGGTGAACCTGGCGCTCAACAACGGCCAAGTGGTGTCGACGTCCCTCGCGAACCTCCAAGCGATGGCGCAGCCCCACCAGCTACTCAACTCCAACCCTCAACAACCGAACATACGGCCGAACATGCTAAACCCTACCCTGTCGAACGCCCTCCTCAATCCCGGCCTCCCCAATTTCCTATCCAACGGCGCCACCAACGCGCAAGAGCTGCTCCAAGCGCTACAACAACAGCAGCACCAGCAGCAGCCGCAAGCGAACCACAACTTGCTGCAGACGGTGCAGCAGAACAACCTGCCGCAGCAAATGCCGGGGCGGCGGTCCTCATCGCCGCGGCCCGACCGACACTATAAGGAGCGGGAGAACTTCGAAAGATTCGTCAGCGGCTGCAGAGAGAGGAGTGAGCGAGAAAATGCCGCGGCTTCTTCTATGAACAACATGAACAGGTGAGTTGTTTTTTTATTGGTTATTAATGTCGAGCGACAGTGTCAATTCATCTAAGAATATTCTTATAAGTAGCAATAAAAAAAGAAGAGAACCCAAGAACCCAAAAAGAACCCAAGACAGAAAAGTTCCTGTGACTTTCACGAATCAACTTGTTAGCTTTTATTTCTTCGTAATCAATTACATTGCAAAAGTACATTGACGATGCCTAGATGTTATTCCAGTTGATTAATCGGTAAATTGATTTAAAACTGAATTAATTACAACAATTACGAACTAAAAGTTAAACTAGATTAAATTGACGACTGAGAACAAATGCATGCTAAGCGGATGTACATTCCATTTCAGTGCAACCGACAAATAAATTAAACTGCTATTAGAACGCATTAACGATAATTATGCTCAACAATCAATTTAATTCGCGATTCGACTAAACCTGTTCGCGTTGACCGCAAAAGGCAGGACAATCTCTCACGACTATCAACAAAATTTACACTAAACTTAGCAAAATGCGACGAGGGAACTTCGCCCTTATTGTCCAAGTCTTAGAGTCGGTACTAATTGTAAAACAGATAAGGCCCGTTTCAGCGTGGGTGCAATGACTAATGCCCGTTGTAATTATGTGACAATGAGTGTAATTACTCGACACACTCGTGTGGCTCAGTCCTTTACGACGGATTTTGTCCTACAAGTGGACTTCGATATTTGTAATATTTGTTTGCAAGTTGTGTAACAATACATAGAAAATGTATCTAGACGCTAAATTTACTCGAAACGTATGAGTATTTGACTGACTTAAAGTCCGCTAAATAGGTTGTTTTTTTTTATAAGCAGCAATAAAATTTATCTAAACACCTAAAACAGATATATCTCACGAGTATCGATTAAGTTGATTAAATATCTAACAGATAATATTTATCACCAATGCTATTTTGAAAGTATTTAACTTAATACAATTTATAGAAGACATAAGGATCGGTTCAGCGTGGGTGCAATGACAAATGCCCGTTGTAATTATATGACAATAAGTGTAATTACTCGACATACTTGCACAGTACTAATCAACGAGTGTTATTCTACTGTAGTATTTACATCTGACGAGTGTCGATTAAATGTACAATAGATCTAACAAATTATAATTAAACATTGTATTACCGATCCTAATTCGAAAGTGTTAAACTTAATATCATTTGTAGAACACATAAGGCTCGGTTCAGCGTGGGTGCAATGACTAATGCCCGTTGTAATTATGTGACAATGAGTGTAATTACTCGACACACTCGCACAGTACTAATCAACGGGTGTTGTTCTACGTAGTGCTAGGCTTAATAGCATTGCACTGAAAATACATTTGCTTAGCCTTTAGTTTAGTGACTATCTCCGTTTATAAAATTGTTATGTATTCCACATTTCACATTGGGAACCTGGATCATATAAACGTCACAGGATGAACGAAAAGATAAACTGTGAAATGTTGAGACAAACGTACGTATTTAGAAGGACAATATAAATTGGAAAAGTGTAAGTAAATGTCTCGAGGTTTTAAAATATATTACACTCTTGAGTCTTTTCTATTTCGCTGAGAGATATGTATACTTTCGGAATGGCAAGAGTTATTACTCCTAGTTTTACAACTGTTATTAACGGCAGTAGAGTATTTTACTCTCTTCTACTTCACGTAAACATGCATCTATTCTAAAGAGAACTTCACCCTTGTTTACATTAGCAAAACTATTAGAGAAACTCTTGGTCTCTCGCGACTCTTCACGAATACCATGAAATTGTGCGTCTTTACATCGAATTAAAGTCCTATATCAATGACTTTAACTCCGCATCTTACACACTTACAATATAAGTAAATAGCCTCGAGAAATATTGCAGAATCGATTAAATTACACCACTAGTTCATTATATTACGCAGTCCAAACAAGAGTTTATTAAAAATATAACAACCGTTCATTGCATCCAAATGCAATATTTCACTTCAAATGGCACAAAGTGAATTACAATTTTTAATTGAATGAGTAATGTCGTGCGGTATTAGCATTTCAATTCGTTTGAAATAGAAACAGAAACGAGATGCTATCGCTATTCGCAGGGTAACGTCCCTAGCTTATTATACGTAATTAGGCACACTCGGTAATTAAATAGCGGCCACAATAGCTTAATGTCGTCGGGAATTGAACGTTCAAATACTCAAATCTATGGTTGCGACAACAATATTTTCCTTTTGAAGTAAGCTACTGACGAAACAAACAAGCATACGAAGTTATCCTTCTTGTAAGTAGTCTAGACAATCCTAATCTATACCTACATACAATAAAATTCTAGAAGAGTTCAATTTTGTAAGTTGAATAAAAACTAACAGTAAAACATTTAGAATTTTTTGTCTCTGTCTGTTGATCGGCTTTGACGCAAAAATTACTTGACGGATTTTGATGAAACTTTTATAGCTTTTTTCTGTTATATAGCTATTAGTCCTCGGCAACATATAGGCTATGATGGACGGGGGCAGGGACAGGCAAATGATTCTGAGTCGGTGTGCCGGATCAGCTAGTCCTAAATATTCTAATTTGTGTTACATCAACCTAATACATGATAACCTAATATATGCGAGTATGAATTTGATTGTTACGTTTTCACGCCATAACTACTCAAGCTATCTTTATAGAACCTTGTACACACGTTGTCGGGCATACACTATACATACATACACAGGAAGTCTATTAAAGTAATTGAAAGGAAAATGAGCATACTCTTATTCAAAAAATACCCGAGGAATAGAAAAATATTGGGATGATAATTGGCGGAGTCGCAGCCAAAAGGTAGTAGCGTAATAATAATATTCTTATCGCATTAAGAGAACCAAATCCAGCAGTAGTTAATGATGTTGACATTTACCGAAAGGGCATGCAAACCGCATTATGTTGTATTACTGTTTTTGAATATTTGTAAGAACAATAGGTTAAATAAGGTGAAGGTGGTAGAAACTTTCACGGTTCGATTCCGGAGGCACCACCGACACACCTAATTCTGCCTTATAACAGCAGTATTCTTGCTGCTGTGTTCTGGTTTGAAGGGTGTGGTTAGGGAGATATACTTAACCGAGGCGTTCCAACTTAGTCCTCAGGGGAAGGAACTCATTTGTGGTCGACCGAAGAAAGAAATGTGTCTTGGGTTTATTACAGATGTCCATGGGTTGTAGTGACCACTTACCATAAGGTTGGCTGCATGCTCGTTTGCTACCTCCGAGTCATAGAAAAAATGTGCTTACTGTTTTATTTCGTTTGGAGGGTAAGACCATCGCTGCAATCATTTAAGAATAAGCCGTATTTGTTTCAATTCGAAAGGTGCGAATATTGACAATTTTGGTTGAAACAATATTTGTTAGGTATTAAAACGCAAGGCTTAAATCTCAGCACATAATAGTAACGCATGTGTCTTCAGGTAAAATATTAAAATAATGTAACAAAAGGCGAATTTAATGAGTAATTAATAATGCGCGCTTTTGTGCTTTTCAAAAGATATATTAAAATCAAAATGTCGTAGACTATAATGTAGATATCTAATAATATCAGCTATATACTCTATGTATTAAGCACATCAGTCATATATCAATTTGTTTGTTTAAAAGCATATGCTTCTTACTTGAGTGCACGTCTGGTACTTTCATTAAAAATGTACGTTAAAATAATATATACAAAAATAGATTTTATCATGTAGGGTATTTTAACCGCTGTCTGCTTATTACGTGTAATTAGGCATACTATAATTAAGCAACGACTACTATGGTTTATGTTCACTGAAATAAAGTTCCCCTTAAATTACACGTAATATCTTCATTATCTCGAATCAAACTAGTGTAAATGTAAAAGTTTTATATCTTTCGATGTTTTTAAGATAGGAACCATTAATAGTTCATTTTGTCGTTGCAAGCACGTAAACAAAAAACGGTTGAATTACGTACGAGTAAATGTGTGTGGCAAGTGAGGCAATAACAAAGGTTTGTAGAAGTATTGTAACATACACATTTATTGAAACTAGAGATCTGCTAGCGGTCGACAAAAGAATCGACCGTAGCTTATTTAGTTATTAAATAATTAATCCTCCAGCCATCCATAATAACGATTTTTTAAATTCTACTACTCAGCACCACCAGCATTTATATTCTTGATATTTGCCCGAATAAAGAGGGAGCGATCCGAATTCCCCACGCCAACGTTCCTCTACAGTCGTAATCGTAATCGGTATTGTACACACATAGTGGAAGCATCATATCAAAGGCAGATTGTGTTCAGATTTCAAGTTACTATTTTTGGTGGAATAATGTGTGACTGACCCCAAAAACATCTTAATTACCGTAAGAAGAAAGAGTTACTTAAACAGTTCTCTTCTCAGATCCTGGTTACTAGTTGCATATAGGTCTCGTCAAAGAAAGATCAACGCACAACGTTCGAAAGAAATCCGCATCAACCAATTTTTACGGGGGAAGAGCGCGAAGCGTGAATGAAAATGAGAAGGAAAGAGACATTCTGTCTCGCTTGCGTAACCGCCACTACGCTGCGCGAGCAGCGGGCCTCGGCCCGATACGTGGTTCGATGGAGAAAACGTAGCGGGCAGCGTATTGTCGGTGTATGTCTTATACTGTCTGTGGGTATCATACTAGCGATCCTATTAATTGTCTTAAAATCTGTCTTATCGAGACTCGAACCATGGTCCGTGCAGATCAGCACAGATTACATATGCAATTCTATGAACGCCGATAAAATCGCAAACGTATAAAGTTTCTTTTAATTGCACGAATAGACGTACAACGATAAACATAATCATCGCTGTAACATAATAAGGAAAACGCTGCGGCGACTATTATCATCGTAATGAGGTATTTTATGCTAATTACGCACAGGATGTAAGAAGCTATTGATATAATTACATAAAATAACGTCCCACCGACCGACTCGTGACAATTTTCTGGTGATGGCCGTGCGGAAAGGCATCGTTTGTGACACTATTTTGGTTGCGTTGACGCCGTGAAGGGCACGAAGGAGTTGCTGGTTTTTACGTTGTATACTACTGCTATATACTACTATTAAGTTATACACTAGCCGCCTTTGAGCACATGGTATACTCTGCAATCGATCTAGAAGTGGTCTTAATATGTGTAGTAACATAAATTAAAATCATAGGTCAACATTTTTATGAGTAGATAAAACAAATTATCGCCTTGGACTTCCCACTTTGAAAATCAATTATTTTATGTATTAGGGCTTCCAATATTAATTTTATGACTCTGACTGAATTATTTCTTTTATTTATTAATATTACTAATATATTTACCAAACATAAGATAGTTAGTTAATTACTCTGTCGATAGTTAGTTACTCTCTTACAATATTTAAATTCAGTGCGTCTACCAACAGAACCCTAAATGTTGTAATCTAACATGTAGGTTTTCCTTATAAATATTGTTTCTAAAACAGTAAAGGAAACTAGTGTTATTACTTAGATTATGTGATAATATAAGACCAATAATAAATTTAACACTGTGCGCTCGAAAAGTATACTAGAAGCTGCACTTATCGCTTGCTGTCATGAAAGAAAATACACAGAAAATTAAAGATATTTTTATTAGTCACTGCTTAAACAAAAACTTTAGACCTATATTCCTGTCGAAATATTTCATCACCTTGTCAATTAACTCAGCATCCTTCCATTGCCTGTATCCACTGAGCAAGTACGATATAAGTAGACAATGTCAATTTTTTGCGTACTTGCACTGTATTTAAATGAACTGCATTTATCTTATAATATTCAGATAGGAAACAAGCATGCAGTCGACCTGATGGTAACTAGTCATTGCCACCAATACATGTCTTAGGTTAATTACAGATGTCCATGGGCAGTGACCACTTACCCTGACACATCAGGTGGACTGCATGCTCGTTTGTTACCTTATTCTTCTGGTTCTCAGTAGAGCATGCGCCAATCGGCTCCCATCTCAGTTAACAAAAGTATCATACCTATCAGTAAAGTAGAAATAATTGTACCCAATGGATCGTTTAAAGCAAGTAGAATACAACTTTTGAGTCGAAACCGACTGTCGTACAAATATATAAATAAAATTGAAGTGTCTGTTTGTAATTCCAAATTAACAGCTTTTTGCTAAATGCATGTGATAGTACATACGGTACTTTATCTGTCTGTTGGTTCCGGCTAATCTCTTAAACGGCTGGACCGATTTTAACGGGGCTTTTACTAGCGGATAGCTGATGTTATAACGAGTTACTTAGGCTTACTTTTAAATTAAATATAAACGAAAATAATGAATGACGCCGGCAAAGCCAAAGCCAAAGCAAGCGACAGCTTGTTAATAATAAAATATTTTGAATTATACAAATTTTGTATCATATTAGGTAGGTGTTGCTGTGCGGCTCCACCTGTTATAGAAATAGAGGACCAAGCTATGGGCGATTCACCCTAATAAAAGTAACAAGATCATTCCTTAAGGTCGCCTTATTTCGATATATATATCCATACTAAATTTCATCGATATCGGTTCAGCGATCCAAGCGTGAAAAGCTAACATACAAACAGAGTTACTTTCACATTTATAATATTATGGTTAATGTACTTACATGCACTTTGTAATCCGATAGCGTGTTAATCGCCCCATCTGTACACACCCTAAGCGTTGTCACCTTTAAATATTATCACAAACAGGTTTCGCGTAGACTAGAAAGCTAAATTTATAATTACCAAAGAATTACTGCAGCGAGTTTATTGCATTTTAATTGCATAGACGCGCTCGTGTGTGTGTGTTTGTGTGTGTGTACGTAATCGTGAGTAGGTGTTAGTGTTTTGTTTTGCAATCGAAATAAGTAAAAGTAATACGTTTTAAAGTGATTCTCCGCGTGGGTAAAAATTGTCGTCTGCTCCGAAAGGATCTTGTTTAAATACATGCGCCTGTAGATGCGACCTGACGGCTCCCACGTTTACTATCGTATGTCCAAAAAGTAGAGTCTACAGGAGAGCTGTGTTAAGGACTGACATGTACAATACCTTTTGTAGTTCCCGATTTTGTAGTTTTTCACATATAACCTATATATGAATGATTTGATTCATTGACACCTATTTCTGCCTTATAACAGCAGTGTCCTTGCTGCTGTGTTCTGATTTGAAGGGTGTGGTGAGGGAGACATATTTAATGAAGTCGTTCCAACTAAGTCCTCAACGCAACGCATTTGTGGTCGACCTAAAAAAGAACTTTCATCCCCTTTTGGGTTGGTCACAGATGTAGCGGCGGTAGCCGTTTACCATCAGGTGGACTGCATGCTCGTTTGATATCTCAAAATAATATAAAAAAAATTAAAAACTTCGAAAAGGGGCCTGGAATTACTTGACAACTGATGAAGGGCTTATTTTAGCTAGTATTAATTATATCAGAATATACAGTTATTATTCATTTCGTCTCCTAAACTATGGGTGTGCCAAAGAAACAATAAGAACATATATAAAGTATAAGCGTGAACAAACGAAGCGTAGACGTGATTAGGCAAGCGGGATGGAAGACAACATTGACTATTTTCATTGGTTAATTTGTATTGTATTGTTTTAGAAATTAAAAAATTACCAAATAATAAATTCCAAAAATCACTTAAACAGTGGTTAATAACTAAAGTATATTATAGCATTGACGAATATTTTGAGGATAAAAGTATGCAACAAACAGATCAAAACAAACCAAAACAAAGAGACAAATAATACAAATAATGCCAAACACATACACCGATTTTCTCAAATAATAAGATGCAATAATCATGGAAAAATAATAATCATCAATTTAACATATAAAG
>DWNJ01002718.1:0-10274 GCA_018250275.1 Udranomia eurus
ATGCATTCTTCCGTACTTTAAATTTAATTCTTCCCGTTTTTCTTCGTCTTCACATGAGCCTTTCAGCGGAGCTTGTCGGCCAGGGTTATGCTAGTATTTGCGTGGGGTATTTCTTTGTCACCCACTTGTATATTTATCATTATATTAGTAGGATCTATTTGTGTTCTGAAGTCGATGTGAACCGACTTATTTTCGTTCAGTTTTAATCGGCACTGTTTAGTCCCGTCAAGTATTTTATCGATTGCATATTAAGTTTTATGCACTGCGTCTACATGACCATACTCTATCGAATTACTTTAGAATAGATTTATTTACACTGACTGCTTCACCCAAAACGAGTGCATATTTGTACACATGAATATTAATTGGTCTCCATGTACCTATTTGTCCATATCATCCAAGACACTCGTGAGTCTTAATGTAAATTCAATTGTAGTGAATGATATTTATTTATTTACTGAAGTCGAGAGTGTTTTAACAGTCTGTGTTGCTAGTGTTGATATATGGAGTCGAGTCGTGGTCCTTTCCACATTCGAAACCTCAGTCACTCAGTGACTTATAAATAGAGCTTGGCTTGGCAAATCCGTCGACGAACTACGTTAAACGAGAGCTAACTGAGGGGACAATGAGAATGCCATCAATAGAAGTATCGATAACCGATGTGGAAGATAAACTCTGAAGTAGCGACTACGATATAGTTCGAAGAAGATACAGGTGGATACAGAAGTCACAACCTACAAAGGCTGAGAGATAAAGATAGATTTATTTACTACAGAATTTGCTATGTTTGTTGTTTCACATGATCATTTAGATAGCGCGAAGAGGGCCGCAAAAACTGCGCGTGCGCCGCGCGCCCGGGTAATTGCGGCCGCACGCGCACCCGCCGCACCCACACGCACACATATACACATGCACGCACACGCGGGATGCGTATACACGATACAAACAGCGAGAACTCTTCTCGCACACGTTGTTATGCATTGTGTACAGAGTGTATACTATTAAGAAATTATTATAGTAACATTTAACATTGTAACATACCTTTACTGTTTTATGCAGTACATATCAAATTATTTGTGCCACTATGCAGATCGATGTGAACATTAGCTATATGCAATTAAACAACTGCTACAGTTTTATCATTACTTGTTTCAATATTGAAAAATAACGAATTTGCTAGACTGTCCAGTTTCATTTATATACAATATATAAATTAAACAGTTTACCAAATTGTCACTAACATAAGAACCCGGTTAAAATGAGCCCAAACCCGAAACAACGTTAAACATAATAAACGCGTACATTACGCGACTTTAAGTAAGAACCGATGTGTAGTCTTAATAGTTGTTTTGGCTCTCTACTAAAATGATATTAGGTAGTTAAGATGCCAGAGCCTCACGAAGGCTGCGGCGCGCGGCGGGAGCGCAAGGGCCGAATTTGCCGCGATACCTGTAGCCCCCGCCCCGCCGCGCCGCCCCACCCCCGCGCGCTGCTCTATCTATGCCTGTGCCCGCGCCGTTAGCCGCCGCAGCCTAATATGCACTTTTGCATTGCCTACTTATGTGTATATGAAACTAGTCAGTTCGCTAAATGTATGGTGGCTGAAGTGAGAACATCGACTACTTTGAACTGTAATAGAAGATATTTTGATATGTAAATACTTTTTTCGGCCCTACATACTCGCTAATTTTACATTCAATACATATACGTAAATTATGTTGTTCATGTACTTCTAGCACAACAAGTTTTTAAAGCTATCGTTTGAAACTACATTCCTCGTTTTTAAAACGTTAGGTAACTTAAATGAACTGAGTACAGTAACGCTTAAAAGAATATTTAAAAGCTGAAACGATTTTTTACGTGACTCATCAACACCATTCAATATACGAATCGAAAGCTTATAAAAAATACCCGTGAGCTGACTGACCACGTCAACAGGATCCTTTGAGCTGGATCGAGTTAGAGCACACAAAGACACAAATCGGTGTTTACAGGTGAAAAATGTAGAGCTTTCGACAATCGAGCACAGAATAAAAAGTAATAAAATCATCACAATCCCGTCCTCAACGACCGCGCAGCGCCAAAGCGCGCGGGGCGCGGGACGCAGCGGCAGCTCGCTCACCTTGCAGCTTCTTCTCCGTCTCCCAGAATTTTTGCAGCTCAGTGAAGTACTTGTCCAGAATGAACACCTTGGAGAGGCCGAGCGTGGCCATGGCGGGCGGCGCGCTCGCATCACACTCGCGGCCGCACCGCTGTTAGCCGATAGCGGCGACCACTCACGCGCACGTCACCCCGCGAACTGCCGCGCCCGCGCACCGCCGCCCCGCACCTGCCCCGCACCCCCGCACCGCTCCACCAGCTCACCAGCCTACCACTGACTATCTACTTATGGGTAAAGCGAATCATAATTGGTAAGCGAATCAACCCCACACCTTGTCAGTAAGGCGACAGAAGAAACCAAAACAATGTAGTGACTCGAAATAAACCGTACTAAAGTGGAATTTAATATTTAATTTATTAAGATTTATAAAAGGGCACTCGCTAATACTGACGTTAGACCGTAGAGACTTAGGAACCTATTCGAGGGTAAAGCTAAATGTCCTTCATATTTGTGAGAGATGCAAGTGGCGCTGACGGTTAAGCTTAATTTTCATGCATTTAAGCGGGTAATATACTCACTTGCGGCAGGTGAGGCGGAGGCTGCACAGGGACGCGGAGAGGGGGAACAGGTTTATTTATTTGTAAGCTCTCGCGCCGAAAGATATGCGCGTACCTACCGCTCGGGCCGCGACCCAGTGTACCTCCCGATTTTTGGCTGGAACTCGTAAACATGGGTCAGCTTCACCCGAATGTATCCTTTACGTCTACGTCACAACTAAGATTGTTGCCGTTAGCTTTATCTGAATACATTTCTCATGTATCTCTCTCTATTTAGGTACACTGGGTCAATACAAATAAAAACCGTTACCAGCAATCGCCGCAAGCACAATTGACGCGCATCAATTGCTTGATCAATACTACATACTAAATAAATCCAATTCTTACTTCGATTACCTAGGAAGCTTTAAGTCAACTTAAAATAAAATAAATAGAAGAGCGTAGGTAACAGTTTAACTTTGGGTGTGTTATAAGGAAAAAGAAAGAGCACACTGGGTGAGTGCCGAGAGCTTTGAGAATTGTTGTTGTAACAATAAAAAAGAAAGAAGAGTTTATTTGACACCAACAACGATATAATTTCATCTACAAGTTTATACTGAATAGGTATTACACATTCTTACAAAGATGTGTACGGTTGGTTCAAAGTGAACTAACATTTGATTTACACAAACAAAAAGCACCTTGTTTAAAATATTATTAATAAAAGTTTCAGCTGAATCTTTTTAAACTTTATTTTACTTTATTTAAAATATTTTTAAATAAAGTAAGTAAGTTTTAAGTGATTCTAAGTATAATTTTTATACATAATTTTGTTCGTAAACAACATTGCTATTTATGGTAAATTACTATATAATTATTGTATTATTACTTTGACTTTTATTATTAGCGATTTTATTCTTTTTATTCTTGTAATTTCATACTGATTATTATGATACGTCCAACTGTCTTCTGTCTGCAAAATCTTTGTGGCAATTGAATACTTTGTACATTTCGCGTATAATTTTTCGCCAATAATTGAATAATAATCTAGACATAATGGAGTAAAAGAAAAGCCGAATTTAAACGTACTTAACTCTCGGTTTATCACGTTGTCATATGTCCAAGTCGTCTTCATATCTCAATTATTTATCTTATTTTAATAACGTAATCTTTGGCGTATTATTTGTAATTTCCTACAAAATTAGCTTCTTACTTCCGCATGAATGCAATAGCTACGACGGTGCCGCCATCTGTCTTGAGTGCCAGTAGGTACTAGCGTAGCAAAGCTTTTTTCCTGCAGCGGCCGCGTACGAAAGCTTACACAGCTTGTAACATAGAAATTCTTCAAATCGCCACTAGGCTGCGCTGTGTATTAGTTTCGCTTTTTATATGTATGTAGATAAATAATACGATTAAGCGTTACTTTTCGGAAATCGATGCAATTACATTAGGTTATTACTACTTCGCAACAATCCACTATTATTATGTATGATGGAATATACCTTTAATTCATGCAATATATACCGCCCTCCCTTCCTCACAGGAATCATGTAACAATTATAAAGGTATAAACCAACATACATACCACAGGGTTAAGTTGACTCTACGACGGTTGATCGAAAATGTAGATTCAAGAATCAAATGGTTTTATTCATTATAAGATATACAAATACACTTAATGAACGTCATATACATTTCCATTAGTCGTTCGTCATCGGCTTTCAACGTCTACTAACGTAAACTATCTCTATAATAATAAATCGATTTCACAAAACAACAAAAACGTCAAAAAAATAATAAAGTGTTGCGTTACAAAATGTAGTACTGCAAGTGTTATAACAATATACTTAAGTACTATGTAATTTAATAATATAGCGAATATCGTACCGGACTTTAAACAAACAAATACATACACGGTTATTATGTAAACCACAGAATAAAAAGTAAGATCTAAACATACTATAAGACTGAATTGAGATTAGAGAAACCAGAAATGAATAATTACAGTATACTCTGGCTCAGACTTCCCAAGTTAAAACGATTAATCTCCCAACTTATTCAGGGACGTGGTCACGGGCGTCCTTGCTGATTGCCGTTGCTGCCATATTATTCCACAACGAATTTATTGTTTTAACAGACTTCAAATAAGGAGGTTTCCCCCAAAAATACATCATTTTTTGTTGACATTGTTATTGTTTTAATAAGTTCGTAGTGAAAATAAAACGTTATTATTAACTTCTAAAAATGTATTGCACCTAATTTAAATTTACATCTATTTCTTATCAACTGCATTACGTCAATTGACAAATGTACGCAGTGAGTACTAGTGAACTACAAAACATTTATTTCATATATACATTATATATACAGGCCATCAAATATCTATTATATTTTAATATATACCGCCCATCAAACATATTTTACTATCGCAATACTACCAATTTTTTATCCGAGAGGAAGATTGCGATTAATACCTTCAATTATAATTAAATGAACGACTTTGAATAGCACCTAATTATAATACCGTTTCTTTATTATCGCGTAGTGGTCTGCAATAGTACGAGTAAATCTGTTAGCCACTTGCTGCTTGTTCCAATTAACGATGGAAAACACTACTCACGGGTTTCTCTAGATGCGCCCAAGAATATCTACTGTGCATATTAGTCGTCATATTATATTCACTTACATTAGTTCCGCTTAACTCATACTCGTATATATTTAAAAAGAAGTAATAAGTCAAGTTACACATAAATCAATTAAGTGAAGATGAGAAGGGCAAATAATACCGAGTTCCGAATGCTCGACAAGGTCGATTTAAGAAAGAAGTTTGTAATGAGTTTTTATACAACTGTGACTAGGTATCTAAAGAATAGTAGTCAGAGGTATTTATTGCTGAAGACTACTAAAACCTACACCATAATTATTTTATGCAACCTGCACCCAACGGGGCTTAATAACGCTTTCGTCTCGTCCGTTATTTATCTGATAACTAAGCAAATACTTATTAGCGATGAGTTCATCTACATGTACAAAAATGTATATGTGCAATTCACACACGATGCAAGTAAAGCTTCAGAAACGTAATTATTATTTATACTTAATTTCAATTTTCACGCCGATATTCACATCAGTTTTCGGCAAACATTAAAACATTTTTTTAACGCTTTCATACTGATAGCCTCACACTATGAGTCCACGTGTCATTGGTGCCATAGGCAACACACAAATGCAACAACACAAACACCCAGACCAATAGAAATTTAAACTCATCATCTAAATGCCTCGCTGAGCATCGGAACCCTTCGAACGGCAGTCCGGCATGGTGACCATTTAAAGAACTCGACGAAGTGCACAGGAATAACTTTTCATCAATGACTAACCAGATTACAATGTTTGAAAAATAAATAAGTACAAAATATATTACTCAAAACAAAGTAGGGCCCACTTGGTTTTTATGGTTTAATTTAATTTAATAAAATATGCAATTTTATTTCCTACGTACATATTTCTACTAAATGTAGTAATAACCTAGGGTTTCATAAATTTGTAAAGTACACATGCACATGTAAATAATATTGTGTTTTAAGATTATAATAAGTAGAAGATAAGAAATCGAGTGGGCCCTCCTTTGCGCTTAATGCAATTTGGAAAATTGTGATAGGATGAGTCACGTGATCGTTAGGTATTTTTCCCAACAGTGTTTAAGAGTGTAATAAAGTTTTCTTGGGTATTAATGTGTCTATAGCTTTCTTTAAGGTTTATTTTCAGTCGATCCCATTGGTATTCAATTGGATTTAAATCGGGACGCATAGCTGCCCTCTATAAAACCGAAAAAAAGTGCGTGACTCTATGTGTGTGTCGGGCTGTATTAGGGGGGCGTACATACAAAACTATTACCTACACGTAGTGAAAATAGTATGATATGGGATTGAATCACTCGTTAGATGTAAACAATAGGAGTAACGGTCACTTTGTCCGGAATTGCAAACTCAGTTTTGCCGCTCTACCTAATTCCACCCCATACCATCACACTTAGGCCCTCATAACGGCTTGTAAGGTGATACATGATTCTGCAAACCATCATCATCAGCGGGGAGAGGTTAGGGAAAGTTTGTGGGGTCGCCACCCTTGTCTCGGGCTTTATCTGCCAAACTATTGATTTAACGGAAAAAAAATAAAGACAATACTTGTAAAAAATTAAATTCTTTACAACTTTTTAAATTTTTTTTTATATCATATACGCAAACGAAATTATTCCTAAAATGTGTGTGGAATAATATGTGTATAGATTTCAGTAGCAGAAACACCTAAGTCCCATCTCGATAGATCGCACTGCAAGATGTATCATAACTTCAGTATTCCTGACGTGATCCAACTGACGAGATATTCTACCGGGTTCGTGGATCAGTTACAGCGCTCGCCTGCATCGATCAGCGCGCTGCGCACAGCACACGGCGGCTGCCCGTGCAGAGCCCGTGCCGACGTTCATACTCGAGATTTTTTCTTTGAGGTATGTATGCTTTTGCTATTCCCATTATGTTATTTATCAACATTACGATAAGGTTATTTTTCTAATCTTTGTAGTGCATGCTAACATTCTTAAACAATAATTAAAAATAAACAGAAATATTTGAATTTACTTGACATTTTATGATTTATAGACAAATATTTTACATATATATATCGATAAATATATATCTTATAAAGGTCGGATAAGCCTAGTAAAGTATAAACCCGTAAAGTATATACATTTCTTTTTATCGTAAACATGTCAGATTTTTTCATTTACAAAACAATGTCGTTTAAGAATTATCATTCAAGTAAAATTAGCCTTAAGAAATGCTAAAGTACAAAGACTACCGATAACTAAAGGAAAAACTTGTGTCAACGAGATCTCACAGAGCCATGTATAGCCATACGACATGCCCATTGTTTTTATCCGCTTGCACTGAAAGTTCGCACACATTTATTTTATCACAAGATTTGAAGCGATAAAATAGCCTTAAATTTAAGAATGTCACAGTCGATAACGATTTAGCTTGCACAAAAAAGTGGTCGCATTACTTTGTAACAGATGTAAGTAAAAAGCAGGCTCAATTAATAAGTGAATTGTGTAATTATATACACATATTCATATTATTATCTAGGATACTGTCTAGACTATATTGTCGAAAAATCGTGAAATGTGCGGCTACATTTCCAGAAATCCAGCGATTTTTGTATCTTAGAACTGTATAGATAGATATGTGGAACATAATACGCTAATATATTTGATTTAACTTAATACAATTATTTAAAGTATTGTGCTATATATGTAGGAATACAAACCCTCAGTAGCGGACATCGTGGGCCAACTCGGCATTTCGGTAGAGCACGGGTCGAAGTTACTTTATCAATTCCAGCACCAAGTCCAGCCGTACGCAAATCATTAATATCGCTGGTTTTTCACTTGGATATGTCAACATATTCTCTTATCTAAATTCCATCACAAATCAGCAAACAATGCGAACACTATTTAACATTCGGACACGATGTCACACGGCACCATAACTACACCGATCCACTTTTGGCGCACCGTGTTCTGGACTTATAAAAAATAATAAGTGAATGCGCATCGCCAGTTCAGATCTCCGAGCGAGGAGAGCGGCCGCAAGCCTAAGTTTAACGCATGTCCGCGATAATGCGCGCCTGACACGCCACCGACATCATTCAAATTGCTGCAAACAATTATAACATAAAATAAGTAAGCCACATGTGTATCTCGGATTGCCAACGCGAAAGAAGACGAAGTTATCACTTCGATACGATTCATATCGACACGCGAATAGATTTCTTCACGCTTTGGACTAAATATGGTTTTTATATAAAAGCAAAATATGCGAAAAAATGCGACTAAACTACTAATAATATCGCGGGGACAGGAGAAAGGCTTATGACGGTCCAGGAAAAAAAAGAATTATAGTTCTATGTACCCATGGTACTCGAGTACCAGCCATTTTAATAACAAAATAAACATGGCCTCAAGGTATGGGTGGTACTTTTTAACACTGTAATCAGAGTTTTTTAATTATTCGTGCATTTTAAAACAAAAACAAATCTGAAACTAATATTTTTAACCCACGTTTTATAATTTAGTCGTTCTAATGAAGAACCGTACTTATTTAAAAAAAATGCATTTCTGGACGCAAAGCGCATCATAGAAACATTTAACTATTGTAAACAATGAAATAGTTATGGTATCTTATGTATTTAGAAAGAGATAGACAGTGATTTCCATGAATATGCTATTTTGTAATGTCGTTGAAGCAAAACTCGTCTTACCAGGTCTTTCTAAATACATAAAATAGCGCTACGGTATCTCCTGCCTGTCGTAAGACGCGACTAAAAGGGGCTTCCGGAGTCGGGGTAGTGAGAGTGAGAGCTCGAACCGTCCAGCCTTCACGTCCACTCACTTCAACCGTCCACGACTTCGGAAAGGATGTTGTTTTGAATGGCCTCACAACGGCGAAAACCAGGCAAGGATTGGACCGAGCCATCGGGTCTCCCCAAGAGTGCCTGAAGTGTGCCTGATGAGGCATCGTGCTGGTAATCAGAGGGACAATTCCTCGGAGTTCCTGGGTATCCCCACAAAACACAGGAAGGCCACCGAGGGGTTTTTGTGAGTAAAAATCCCACGTAACCCGGTATCGCTCCCACGGTATCGGCCTTTTCTCATAATAATAAAAAATGATAGTTATCTTAAAATAAAAAAAATCATCTCACTATGTTTGTCCAGGCTAATCTCCGAAACTACTGCACAGATTTTAATGAAACTTCGCACAGATGTAACTTTGTCCAGCTCATAATATATAAATATATTTTACTACACTTTTTATATGACATATTGATTAATTTTATACGTTTCCAACATAGTCAAATAGAGACAGACAGCCATTTTCGTTTTTACACGTATAGCGATTCGTACATAACGAATGATACCAATCCCAAAGTGCCCGCCGAGGCCTGAGTTATCATGTCACGCAGAATTTTAATGCGCTCAAATTACTTCGGTAAGTTAAATGTCACCAGTCACCAATCAGCGACTCGCAATTAGACAAAAGAGGACTCTGACAGAACGCGCAGAGATATAAAGTATTACAACTCTTAATAAGTATTTCAGAGCAAAATATTATCTGAGATTTATCGAATAAAAAGTAATTAATGTATATAATGCCCTGCAGAAACTTGTTTAAAATAAATTCAACCTTTTTACAAGTTTTATTTAACTTTCTCTGTTGACGATGTTAGTATGTATCTTATGTTCATATCAGGTTTAAGTTAAATCTCGTGAGTACAAATTATATACACGTATCGAGTGTCGAATATGTCTGTGTCTGTGTCCAAGGGATCTGATCTGATAAGGGCAGGGCCGGATTTAAAGGAGAGCAGGCGGGGCTACTACCCCGGGGCATCCACAAGAAACGGTCCCCCACAAAAAAGGAAATTAGGAAAATGTTAGGAAATTCTTAAATAAGGGCACTAAATTTAAATGTAGTGAACTAGAGTATCGAATTGGAGCGATGGATGTGTAAATCTGCCCCTGAATAATGCCCTCCGCTCATTCGGTGCCCCATGACCTCCACACCTCTGATCCGGCT